>BMAV01003949.1:166877-248590 GCA_019973955.1 Trichonephila inaurata madagascariensis
AATTCTTAATTAATCTTAAGTAAAACTAAGCATAATTTTTTGTACTTTCCAAGAAATGGCACTTAAATTGATTCAAACTTTTAATATTAAATAAAAGATTTAGCTCAATCTATGATTTCCGTGTGCTGTAACATGATTTTATCTAAAAGCTCTTCTTCCGTATGCACTTTATTCAGATAAATATAAGAAACAAATTGTAAGGAATTGTTTTCTTTGCTGAATACTTTCTTCAGCATAAGGGAATTAATATGTCCAAGCAAGATGAACAGTGTAATGATAGGGTTATGAAGATTTATCATTCTCTAAAACGCTCACGGCTATTTCGCGAATTAACGCTCCAAGATTCTCGAACGCCATTGGTCGTTTGTATCAATGAATGTCACAGCTTCTTCTTGCTCTAGAGTTTCATTTATCTTCGACACGAAACATGACGTTGTTCCTTTTCCTAACCCAAGCCTTTGACGAACAATCAAAGAAAGGAAGAGGGATCTTTGGGGAATCGTCTTTGCTGATGGTATGGTTGAGTTGGTTAGGGGAACGGAGAAAATGTTCGAAATGTTTTTGCAAACAAAAGGATTATCTTGAATTAGAACTAAGCATTAGGGATGGATTTGGAGGAAGTCTGGTTTTTCTATTCTAATAAAAGTCTTGTAAATCTTTGTATATTTTATAAGGAAGATGCATTTCTTCAATTTATTATATTTGATAAATTATTATTTTGTTTCCAAGAACAATGTGCATTTGTGAAGGTTGGAAATAGAACTTACGGTCTGTCTAATAAAATAATCTTAAGGTTGGTGCAGTTTTTTATTATTACACAATCTTAAAACTTTAGGTATGTTTCGTCATCTTGTATATAAATTTAGCTATTTTTTTATTGTTTAGACGAAATTAACTTCGGCCTTTTCTTTAGAAAATAATATGTTATGCTACAAGTAAATATTAATAATGGAAAAAGTAAAGTAATAGCGAAAATATAATGAAAAAGAAACAAATAATATTTTTCAATATATAATACTTCATATATTTCAGTTGATACAAATATTAAACAACAACTAAATAGACACGTGATGCTGTGTATAAAATTTCTATTGATACTGAAAACTAAATAATAATATATATTTAATAAACAGAAATCCATAAAGCTATAATTAAACATTCAGATTCATATTATAAGTATGCAACCTATGGTCCGACAAATATAACCCCTAGAAGAATGCAAATAAACCTAATTTTTGGTGTCTTGTGATTTCTTTTGTGTGTGTGCGTGATGACTTGCTACTTTGAATTTGAACCAGCATTTGTGTAGAAATAAACAGGCTGAATGCGAACATTTGTGAAGAAAATAACTGACTAAATGTTACCAGTTGTGAAGAAATAAAACGGCTCGATATAGGAATAAACAGCCGAAGAAAAACTAAATATGCTGAATGTGAAATAACAAAGATCAACAAGTAACCTAACAGAAGTGAATTCACACACACACAAGTTCTATTGATACTACTATGTAAAGAGAAAGTTTATCCAGTTATCTCTTACTATTCAATATTCTTCAGCTTTTGTCGTTTCACATTTTCGAGTAGTGTTATTTTTCTTAATTTAAATTTTAAAAATGTCTTATTGTAATATAGTTATTAAATAGAATACTGATGTTTGAAATCTTAACAACTAGTTCATTAGAGGGATATTATATGGAGAGGTGCAGGCATCGGCTAATTGGGCCCGGGCCCAGGGCCTCTGCCTCATTGGGGCTTCTAGTCTTTCTCGACTCAGCCTAAATAAGATCATGATTCGAATAATTTCTTGTTGTATTCTCCTAAAAACTGGGAATTTCAGAGCATATGTCAACTGTCAACCGTAGTAAGATTGAATTATTATGTGATGACCGTCATTCTTGTCTAAGCCTAGGCCTACCACCATTCCTCGTTAAAGTATCCGACTACGTTCGAAACCGTGATTATAAAAAAGCGCATAAATGGATACGTTTCGTGATATTTAGTGTCATTTAGATTAGAATACACGTATAACATTGCTTTAAGGACATTCTGATAAAAAACATTTATTCAGATACAATATTTTGGCAAAAAAATAACTTAGAATAACCTTATTTTTTCAAAATGCTCTCCTTTTTTAAAAAATGCTTCTAAAATAAAAAAAAAAAAAATTGTGTGCTTATATAAAGTAAAGACTTCTCCAGAGAGTCTGAACAATTTTTTTTGAAAAATTCACATTATTTTCAGAGTTGCAACTAATTGAAATAATTATCGGCGTTCTTTTTCTTAAAATTTATCCCCTTTGTTGTCGTAAAACATGGCTAAACCCACTTCTAAGTTATATAATTCAAAAATCATAGTTGAACCTCTGTACAGAGGTCTGAGCTATATACAGACAAAATATTATTATAATAGAAGCAGTTTTCACAAAAGGAGAATATGTGGAAAATGTGTCATTCAATGCTAATTTTTTGTCAAAATATTGTACTTAAATATTTTTTTTACTGTAATAATATTCTTAAAACAATTTTATATACATTTAGTATAATCTAAGTAACACTAAATATCCTAAATATTATCCATTTATACGCTTTTGCAAAATCACGGTTCCGAACGTAGTCGGATACATTAAGTCAAAAGTTAGCAGTTAGTCGAAACGGTTAATACGATTGTAAGGCATGCACATTCATTTGTTTCGGGTCACTGTTTGTGCGAGTACTTGACAACGTTCATAGATAGAGCCTACATTTGTGTAAGGGGCAGTAGCGCACACAAGGGGGGGGTCTTGGGGGTCCGGCCCCCCCCCAAATGCCCTTGATTTTTTTTTCGATGAATTATAATTCTATGTATATAGTACGTAAAATTTAGTTAAGTATTTGTTATTAATGATTAATTTTATTAATTAATGCTAATTATTTATTCAATAATTAGTTTTTTACTGTTTTTTGTTCCTGAAAATCGACAAAATCAAAAGGATCATCATACAAGAATGGTGAACTTTCGACCCCGGACCCCTCCCTTGAAAAAGTCCTGTGTGCGCTACTGGTAGGGGGCCCAGGCCCTGAAGAAGTCTTAAGACATCCCTGGGGAGGTCATGTTTTGCAGAACACAGCACATTGTCTTATCGGCGACATTGCACATTAGTATATTGCTGTTACACTGTGCCAGAGTCTCAAAAAACGGTTTAAGAGGATACTTTTACGCCCGGAGATCTTTTTGTCCGACCACATAGGGTCCATATACAGAATCCTTTTGCAAACTCTTTTTCAAGTTATTTTAACTCTTTGTGGTGAACATGTACTCCTGCTGGTATAAAATTTGGCAACCCTGTTCTAGAAATTGTCACTTAAATTAAAAGTGTTGCACATCCAAGAATTCCGCTTACATTTAGGTAAATATGTGCCTGTTATTAAATCAGTAAAACATTTCATAGCAATAGGCTTAATGTTTGCTTTCAATAAGTAATCACGAAATTTTGAGTAGACAAATCTATCATAGACGCATTTTGTCATCTCTGGATTGCCAAAAACGCGAATGTCATGATCCATAAAAATCGCTAAGCAACTATGATACATTATTTAAGTAGGGAGAAAAGAAATGATAACACATATGTTTAAAATGTATGTATCCTAAAAACATATATGCTTTTAAAAACCTTTACAAGAGCGTGAATTTTATAAGCAGATTGAAATCCTCAGTGAACAACTTTACATGTATAAAAAGAAAGGAATAAGGGGCGTATAATATATGTATGACGCGTGAATAAGATCACAGACTTACTCAAAATGCGGAATGACTTCATAGCTGGAAAAGGGGATTAAGAATCGACACATGGGCTTTCAGTACCTTTAGAACTCATAAATACATTCATAACTAACCTTCGACGCTTTTTCCTGCAGATACATCTTTGTAAATTTATTCAAGAATTCATTTTGTCTTGTCGAACGTTACAGTCCTAATCCTCACTGTGCTAGATACAGCACCAGATAAATTTTTAATGACTCAATAAGTATAATATATTAATGACACCAGGGGATCGACGAATATTTTTGAATTTATTTCCTTGAAATTTGGATTAAACATGAAAGAAACGTTATTCGTTCTTAGCTCTACTTCCGTACAGAACATATTTAAATAACTTCATTGTAGAATACTACTTACTTAGAACTATATGTAACTTTTAATCATGTATATACATGAAGCAAATATTTAAATGTAACTACAGAATACTTGAGATTCTTCATTGAGACGTTTCGCTTTTGGTGCATTTTATTTCATGTTTACCTAAACTTATGTAATTAAAATATTTTTCTTTTTTTTATTTATAAATAATTTAAAATAATCTTAAATATAGTATGTTAAGGTATAAACAAATCTGCCATTACATTTGATGTAATGGTAAATTGCAACAAAATGCATTTCAAGGTAGATATTTATCAGAACATTTAGTGTATATTTTGAAAGCTTTCGAGCCAAACAAATATTTTGTTTCATATTGAATCCTTAAATATCTTTAATAAAGAATTTAGTTTTGAGAGAAACGTATTTAAACCTTTTCAAAGATTTTTGAAGAATATTGATACATTCCAAATGCAAATCATAGTATTTACGTTGTTATATTATTAGAGCTAATTTATTTAACTCATTTACCGACCGATATTAAAATGTATGATTAATGAAAGGTACTGTAGAGTAATCAGATATCAAATAGGAATATTTATTAAAGCCATTTTATCATTGCTTGCGTCTTTGATTTGTGTTCACAGTCTCATGTTGTATTTTATCAACCCAATTTAAAACCGCTTTTTTGATTTTAAAATAGAAATTGATATCTTTCAAAAAACCTAAAACTGTATTCATCCTCTAACTTTATAGTCTCGGTGTGTAAATACTTATATTGCTTTAAAATCAGTTTAATGTTTATGCTACAATTTATTTTTACAAGTATAAAGTGTTTATTATGAACTTCTTTATATAGAAACACAATTAACTATGAAGTATTATTTATTAGCATCTAAGCAAAAGTGTTAGAAGTAGACAATTTAGGGTAACATCAACATCTCATTAAAATATGCATGACTGCAAAACATACGATGTAACCATGCAACAAAAAGACCTCTACTGTAACCATGCAATTAAGGAATCTACTTACCGACAAGTTCCTCCATTTTGGCACAAAGACTCAGCTCCTGGCTCACATCCCGGACTATACTGGCATTCCGCCCCATAAAAGTCAGCAAAACAGTGACACAAATATCCGGTAAAGAATGCAACCGCATAGCAAGAGCCCGTGAAGGAACAATGGTGGTACAAGCAGGCATCTTTCCGGATGGTTTCATTTCTTCCGACAATCTCATACGTGATATTGAACCCAAAAACATCAAGTAAATGCTCTCTCACCCGCATATGAATGTTCCCGGATTCCCGGACGAGGAAATCCAGAACCAGAACCGGTTTGTTGCTCACTAAATATGTTGGCTCTCTGTCTGAGCTGATCATGCCGAATTCCTTCTTACCCATATATAGACTTTCTGAGAAGAAGGCATATTCCGTTACAGTTAAACCTTCTCGCATGTAAAACTGGGTAAAGTAGATTGCAATCACTTTATCCGATGGAGCTTCAATTACCCATCTACAGTTTATGGGAACTGGGTATGGTTCTGGATAGTTCGGAGTTGAGATGATGCCTTTGGAATTTCTCAGAACCCCGCCACATTCAGAGAACATAATTTCTCTCTCTTTCAGAGCACTTGCAGTAATGAGTTTCTGATCTTCAGTTCCCGAAGTATCTGTCATGTTTGAGCAAATACATATATAGTAAAAAGTGAAAATGCAAAGATAGATTTTGTAATTCATCGTTTTCGGATGTCTTTAGTTCTTTAACTTCTGTTCAGGAAAGTATATTCAACTCGCAAGCAAGTGTAAAGTAATATCATTCAATGCATTGCCTTTTACTGCGAGACAACAAAATCCAACCATTTTAATTGAGCAGTTTTATTTACAGAATGGTGATAAATAATATAGAGAATTGAACGAATATCTTCAGTATGCACAATTTTAATGTGTAATAATTTGTAAGATATTCAATGTTTCTAATAATTTGACATTCAGTGGTTGATTAAATGAATCGTACTGATTTTCTCCATAATGTACTTTCAGTACAATTTTCACATATATAAAGGTAGATTTCAAAGATTCATAAACTTTTTATTGTTTTTTTATTGATGAGATTTTCTCCTTTTTTTTCAATATTCAGATCTTACACTCTAGAAGTTTCAAATGATAATTTTTAAGAGATTTGGAATAATTTTGCTTTATTAAACTTTGTTTTTGTTTTCTTTACGTATGCTAGAACATTTTTTAGGCACACCTTTTTTGTGGACTACTTTTCCAAATAATTGACAATTTGTACTCCGGATTTATTTCTTCAGAATTCTGTGACGCTTTCCTTCATTTAAAGAAGATCAATCTGAAATTTAAACAAAAAATGTACATTATTACTTATTTTACAAATTTATAGAACTTTATATTTTTTCATTTTACATTTTAACAGAACCTACTAGAAAAAATAAAATTTTATTTCTCATTTCAAGCATGCATTCGGTTGAAGTATATAAATCTTAAGCATTTTCATTAAAATATTTATTTTCTATATTTATTAAATAAATGTATAATTATTTTTCTATTAATTCTTATCAAAAAGTAGAATGAATTTCTAATAATAATGAATAATACATAATAAGTGTTTTTAACACATATTATGTAACCAACACATTTTTCGAACACAGTGGTATACATGATATGTATTAATCATACATAGGAGGGTAAAAATACTCAGACAAAATAAAGATTTATTTTGTCTTAACTCATACCATTAATATAAGATCCGCCGTGTAGGGCAGCGATGCACGTTAAATCTGTCGAGAGCTGAAACGTCCTCCCGTTGGTATGGTGGTTAGGAGGGGGTCCCATCTCAGGTGTCGCCCCGTCCGAGAATTTCAAAAACTGGTCCGTCCCCGAAATCCCTCGTGTAGCGAACAGGGAACGTTTAATATTCAATCAATCAATCATACCATTAATATATGTAGTATTGCCTCGTCCATACTACAAACATTTCATACTGTTAAATACGCAAAAGTAGCACTGCAAAGCTACTGCGACTATTTTCTTTGTTAAGTGTTGTTTAAGTGGTTTGTTTGACTTATAATTTTCAAGATCTTCCACGAAGTGTCTGGTTAATTAACAAGCAATAGAGATAGTTATTCTTTAAAGTACATGACATACATGTAGTTTTGACACCCAGATTCCTCCCCAGATGGAGATACCTGAGCTCTGATGATGTGAAATGGATAAAGTTTTTTAATTTTGCTGAACATTGAAGCCCGGTACTCTAGGGTTTTTAAAGTCACATAATCATAGTACATGGACGCTGTCGACTTTCAGCAATATAAAAATCCACCGAGTTGGACCAGGGTTGAAGTGCAAAATTGGGTGTAATAATCCAACGCTTAACCAACTTGGTTCCCCAGTCGGCACATATAACAATAGTATTTAATATATATATATATACACTCTGTCGTATTTGGCGGGAAACATATTTAGTTGCTATACTCACGAAGTAAGTCGTACAATCTACTTTATTGCATCGATTTTAAATCTATAACTATGAATACTAGTAGGCTATAATTTTATCGTGATATTTTAATAGTATAGTGATTTTATTTGTAATATTTAAATTTCTCCTAATATTATTATTTCCTTTCCCCTTGGCAAATAGTATAGACAAATTACAGGTGAAAGTTGGCTAGCCCTTGTTTAAACCTGCAATCTTGGTCCCTAAGGCCAAGAGTTTGTTATTGTACAACTGTGCCTAATATTTCCTAACTTGAATAGTTATACTTAGGTTCTTAAGATATGTGTATATATATAAACTTATAATAACTTTAAGTTTTCACTAAATTTCAAATATATCATGCATTTATTTTTAAGTTGTTACATGTTTCTTAACGCAACCAACTCCACACTTCTAAGCAACCCTTCACGTATCCCCTTAAAATATTCTACTAAAATTACCTAACACTAACCTTAATTCGTTTTTAAATACCAAGCCGAATTCCAAATACGTGCATAAATATTCCCTTATCTTTTATGAATTACGCGCCTGTGAAATTCACACATGTAATTGAAATGAATTCACTTATAAAATAACTGGATGCTGAGAATTTTCTCATCACGCCAAAATTTATCCATTGTAAAGACTCAGATTTTCCAGACGCAATTAACACGACTAGACCCTCTTAGACTAGAAACTAGTCTCTCACTTTCTCTTTTAATTATTTGCACACCATAATTGCTTACTACCACCCTCTTTCTGGCTAATTTTATGCTCCTCTAGCCTTTACGGGGTGTTCGAGATTAGAAATGAATGTAAAAGTTTCTCAAGGCTTTTCCGTGAAAGTGTTTATTCAGTTCAATTTACTTAGAGCTTGACTCCCTTGTTCTTCGCTATATATATTCCGTCAGTTTTGTCTTCTGTTACGTGTGTGAGCTGCAGTTCTATGCATATAACGAGACGCGATGTTTTGGTAGAGATAAAAATATTCCATTTAGAGGCGAGGAGGTATGAAGAAAGTATTATATAATTGCAGGTGTTGATTTGATTATTTTCCAGAAAAACTAAATTTCGAGAAATGTTATTAGTGTTACTTAATTAATTCATTATTATGTCACAATTACATAGAACAGTGCTGTTCTGGAAATATATAAATAGTCTTAAGGCATTGAACCAGATATACATATCAGTGGCCTTATTTAAGTATAATATTTGACAAAAAATTGAACTTAGAATGACCCATTTTCGTAAATACCTTTGTAAAAAATACTTCTATTATAATAATAGTTTACTTGTATACAGCTCAGACCTCTGTACAGAGACTGAACTAGAATTTTTGAAATATACAACTTAGAAATGGATTTATCTATTTCTTACTACAACAGAGGGAAGAAATTTTAAGAAAAAACCGCCGATAATTTATTTAATTGGTAGTAACTCTGAAAATAATGTGTATTTTTTTTAAAAAAAATAGTTCTGACTCTCTTGTGTGTGTGAGAAGTCTTTACTTTATATAAGCACAAAATATTATTATTTTACAGAAGCATTTTTTATAAAAGGAGATCATTTTGAAAACAGATTATTCTAAGTTAATTTTTTGCCAAAATATTGTATTTAAATATTTTTTTTGTCATAATGTTCATAAAACCATGTATTCTAATTTAAGTGACACCAAAATTCATGAAAATTGTCCATTTATACGCTTTTTTAAAATCACGGTTCCGAACGTAGTCGGATACCTTAACCTTATGACTGTCTATTCCGGAGATTAACTTGGGAACAGCACTAGTGCTCCAAAACGTCACTCCCGAGTGTTATGAGGGTTAATTTTTTCAGTGTATCTTAGCGTTATTCCCAAATACATATCGGGAGAAGTTTATTTCTGCTTTATATCTTTGCCAAATCCGAATTTATATTCTGAAACATTAATTTTGGCTCAATTTAAAAAATGATGTTTGATGAGCAGTTCTCATGATACTTTCATAATCAGCCTCAAAAAATAAAAATAAAATAAAACAATGAAGATGTTCTCAAGCAAAGATTGCATTTTACTACAATCTAACTATGGCTGGTGTAGATTGCTGGGGGAAATGTCCTTTCGTCCGACAGTCTAAAAACTCTAGAGAAGATATTTTTACATTTACTTGTCGAGGTAATCTAGATTTTATTTTACTCTATAAAAATGTATTTGGGAAACTATTATGTTTTTAGAATTTCAAATTCAACTTGTAGAAGAGCTTTTACATAAATATGATGATGCAGCTTTTGGATAAAAGTATCCTGGCAGGCCAACTACAGTAGATAACTCTGACCGTTTTAGTGAACGAAATTTTAAATCGCATATCCCTCCTATTCCTGCGAAACGTGAATCTTTGAGACAATGAAAAGTTTGTTATTCAAAAAAGAATGTAAAGTGGAAAGAAGATGAGGGAGGAAACATGACTCCGATGTAATAATTGCGGAGTTGAATTGTGCTGGCAAGAGTGTTTCCAGTTATACCACACAAAACTGAATTATTAAACTACTAATAGGTGCTCATTTTTATTTATTTTTCCTTTTTTTTTAAAAAAATGTAATGCTCTTCTAAAAATGAACACCACCACTTCCACAGCATGTGGCAGCCACCAGAAGAAAATATGCAGCTTGCTACAAAACCTTAAAAATGTTTAAGCATGTAATTCGAAATATCAATTTTTACCTACTAAGTATATTTTATTTTGTACTAAACATTTATTTTTGCAAAAAATTGACAATTTCTGCATCCAAACCATTGTCTTCACACATTAAAACAAGAAAGAAAGTATTCGCGGAATATTTTGAAACTTTTAAAAACATTATATTGTTAACAGAGGTACGAGTTATAATGTTGCAAATTTAAATGAACATTGGGTAATTGTTCTGTCTGAAAATGTGCTTCGCGTTTAGATAGAGCTCTCTTACTTTTACCGAAAGCAGCTTTAATCGAAAACATTAAATTTTATAGAAAATTGCAAGTCTACGAGCAGCGTGTATCAAGAACTTCTACATATAATTTTAGTTGATGCTGAAGAAAATTTTACATTATTTTTATTAAAAACCAAGTAATATTATATTACGATGTAGCATTATACCTAATGATACTAGTAATTTATATTTTTACATATAACGAAACTTTTAAAACACGAAATAAAATTAATGTATGTAAATGTGTTCTTAGAAAACTTGAAAAAAGTATTGGAAAAAAGGGATGGAAAAAGTAAATGTATATGTTAGCCGTAAAATATTGAAGTTAAAACAAAATTATACAATGTTTAAAAAATTGATTACGTTATTTCAATAAGAACAAATTGCAGATATTATAATAAAAATTACAATTCTGGTATATCAATTTTTTTAGTCAAAAATAACACTTTTGAGAGCCACTGTATATATTTTCTACCGTCATAATTCATGAATCAATATTGATTTGTGAAAAGCTTTTCCTAAAAAAAAAACATGAAAAACGTTTTAAGAAACAGAGAATACATAATTTTACAAATTGGCTACAGTGAGAAAGAAAGTACTGAATAAAATACCTTAAAAAGTCTGCTCAATAATGTTCTGCTTATATTTACTAGATTAATAATAAATCTCCAAACAACTGCAGCCCCATTATAAAATTAAATTAATTACATTATTTTTGCTCCTTTTAAAAAATCATACATCCACACACATAATCCATAACCAACAATGCTGGCTCATTTTCAGCTACCACCCTTAAAAAACCTTTACTTTAGGCGCCAGCAAGCGTTGTTCAGAGTTACGGCAATCTGCTTAGTATCAGCAGGAAATCATCGGGTGTATAAAACATCCACGAATCCATGCATGAGTGAACGAATCGCTACTTCACATTCATCATCCTACTCATTCATATACATGGCGGCAGCGAATTAAAGTCCTCGCTCTAGAAGATAAGGTTCGGAACATAGCGCGTAGGACTTATATGATGCAGGACACAGAAAGATCTATTTATAGTCACTGGAGCAACTCCAAGTTGTGAAGGTTGTATTGATTTATTATCTACGTATACTCGTGTTTGGGATACATATATATTTCTGTTGGATAAATTTTTAGAGGGAAATCTACACAGCATCTTTTTTTTTCTAGTGCGGTAATCGGAAGAGGTTTTGCGTCAGGATAAAATATAAAATCCAGTTTATGAAAAAACCATGTTGGTGGGGCGTAAAGGCCTTGCTAACGGAGGAGAAGCGATAAATCTTTATGAAAATGGAAAATAGGTTGAGATACTATATTGGTAGGGGGCTCTCTGCTGAACCGTGGGTTTAGTTCCATACTTCTCTTTTATAGATGTGTGTGTAAGGGGATAGGGAAAACCTGGTTAAGAAATTCTAAAATAAGCATAAATTGTTAAACGAAAATATGTAATTAATATTAGTTTATTCAAATTCCTTTTCGAAACAAGACTCGCTTTTAAAAAGTATGACACCCCCTCTCCTAGCTACCACAACAAAGTGAGGACTTTTGAGCTCTCGGCAGATTAAACGTGAATCGCTCCCTTTTTACGGGGGGGGCTTCTGGGTACTAGGCTCGAACTTTGTACACGCCGGTCCCAGCCGGGTTCCTTGACCGCTAGGTTACCGCGGCCACCCATGAAAGGTTGAATAAACGAGAGAAATACATCCCAATAAATAAAATGGAAATAATTTAATGCGCCTTGAGTGACCCGATACCATTTAATACACACACCGGGGTTAGGGACCACTGCTGTATGGTACTGACGCCTTCTTTAACAGGTTAAATGAGTTTACTTTCATTTTCCACAAACATCATATCATACTTATTCAGCAATCAATAGATTCTGGGTACGTTCTCAGTAGTCATTTTGGCCTTTTGTTTATCAAATTATTAAATCCTAGTAAGTAATTTCAGTAAAAAAAAAAATTTTTTTTTGCAACATTAATTTTAATTTTGTTTGGGCAGTTGATCGTCAAACAGTTGTTTCAAGCCTGTAGACCAGGGCTCGGCAGCCTTTAGCTGTGGCGTGTCAAACCAATCTATCAAAATGATTCAGTGTACCACACAGTAGAACATTTTTTAAACAATTCAAAAATTGAGAAATTTTTTCAGTGGTGAAAAGTGCCACTGAGAATTGTACCGCATTCCACATGTGGCACGTGTGCCATAGGTTTCCAACCTTTGCTATAGACCATGACTCCTTTTCAAACACTACAACTTGCTCTTCCATTTTCGTGCAGCACAAGAAAGAACCAATTTTTTGTTTAACATGAAAAATTGAGTATTTTAACACTTCAGAACAAACCGCAATATGCAAAAGACAAATTCTAAGCCTGGGGCATGCGTTAAAAGTTTCTTGTCTTTCCACGCAATATTCCAAATGAATCAGAGATGTATTTCATGCTTTGCTTTCATACTCCTCATTAGGCATTATATAGAATGCCTAGGCAATATGGGAAAAAAGAACCATTTCATACATTGCCGGCTAGTTTTAGGCATTCTATAGAATGCCGGATTTCATACTTTGCCGGTAACATATATACATTTGACACAAAATCACAATATTAAGTTGCAAAATAAAAAGCGATTTTCCTTGCAATTTTCCATTTTCCTTTCTATATAGGATGTTGGACTATTTTTTTCTTTGTGTGTGTTATTATTTATTAATTTATTAAGTGTAATTATTCTAATAAAATAGTTTATCAAAAAAACAAATCTCGTTCTCAGCCCAAATGGGATTCGAAATCATAACCTTTGGACAAGATGTCCAATGCGCTATCCATTGCGCTACAGGAACGATTTTCCTTTCTATATACACTATTGAACTATTATTTTTGTTTGTTACTATTTATTCATTTTTTAATTTAATAATGAATAATATTTGGAAAAAAAACTGTATTAACATCAAGTCTCATCCACTACAAGTTTTAAAAAATGTATTTGAACTTGAATGGATGAATAGAAAGTATTTTATTCACGATTAAAAATTTGAACAATATATATATTTATATATATATAAAAATATATAGAGAGAAAGAGAACTAATAGTAGGAATTGAATAAATTACCAAAATAATCTAAAATAAAATAATCTTTGCACCCCAGTGGGCCACGGTAAAATGATCAAACGTTGGCCAGTCCTTGGTGACACAAAAGGTTGAAAAACATTGCTATAGAAAATATACATTCAATTGTAACATAAAACATTACCAAAATGATTAAGTTCTATCTCCTTTTTTAAGACGTCCATCTAATCCTATAATAATTACATCATAAAATGTAATTATTCCCCCACTTTAAAAAAATTTAAGTAACTTCTCTTCCGTAAAAAGGGAAAAAAAAATTTGGGGAATGTAAAGAGGGAAAATTTTTCCCCATTTTTCTTGACAACCAACCCCCCATGCCCAAATAATTGGGAGACCCTTTTTCTTGGGATAGACATCAATGAATATGATTTTCTTACTTTGCAAAATTACCTTTCGGGGGTAAAAAACCCTTTGGGGAAAGGGAGAAGCACTTAAAAAGGGAACCCCCAATTTTATTGGATTTAGTGTCATACGGCGCAGAGCTAACGGACGATTGGCGTCCACATCAATTTGTCAAAGGAGACAAATTTTTGCCAAGTCAATGCGACGCTGCATTATAGCTCTTTCTTTTTATTTGCTCATTTCTTTAAGATATTTGCGGGAATGACCGGAAAAGTTCAATTGATGGCACCTGACGACGGTGTCCTAGTTAGTTTAGCCCAACAATTTGAACGGGGTGGAACTGGGCTTAATTCGCAGAGTTCCATGGCTGATTTTGTCATTCGATCGATTGAGGTTTTTGTTGAAAAAATGATGCTTTGAAGCTATTTTTGTTTTAATCGATAGTATATGTTTATTGTATTTCTTTTTCTATTTTAATTTGTGTAATTTAAATGTATTTTATTTTAATTTGTGCCCAAGAAGTTTTAAATTTGGCTCAACATTCTTCGGGACGAAATGTTGTTTGTCATGTGGGTTGAGTAAGAAAGGATTTAAAATTTGGAACCATGTTTTTTTTATTGAGATAAATTTTTTACATTTTTTGCGGAATTGACATGGGGTGACAAACAGATTATGTTTAAAAATTAAATCTGATTTGTTCTGTCTGATTGAAGAGTTGAAGATTTAAAAAATGTTTTTAAATAAAATCGAGAAAAAATTTAATTATTTTAAGATTTATATGATAATAATTTTAAAATATATATTCCTATATAATACCCATTTTCTCCCCCAAAAAGGGGCCCCCAAACTTTAATAAAGATGTAATTAATATGTATTTCAAATAAAAAACGATTTTGATGGGTTTTATCCGACTACCGAAAAAGTGATTTTTAAAAACGTATAAAATATAATTTCCCTGATATTTAGCGTAATAAAAGAAAAAATGATAAAAAATTTTTTTAGACCCTTTTATAAAAAATTATTTAAATACTATAGGCAAAATGAACTTAAAAAACCTTTTTCAAAATGTTTCCTTTTGTAAAATGCTTTATTATAATAATTTTCGCCTTTTATGCTCGACCCTTTCAGAGGCCAATCAGATCTTTTAAAAAACACATTATTTTCGATTACAACCAATTCAAAAAATTATGGCGTTTTTTCAAAAAATTTTCCCCACTGTTGTTGTGAATGGAAAAACCCTGGTTTAAAGTTTTGAAAATTCTGGTTGACCTCTGGGCAGAGGGTTGACTATATACAGGCAAAATATTACTATAATAGGGAAATTTTTTTAAAAAGGAGTTTTTGAAAAAAGGTCGTTTTTTTCATTTTGTCCATTTACTTAAATAATTTTTTTTATAAAACTATTTCTTAAAAAAAATTTTATATACATTTTCTATACATAATTTTATATACTAGGGGAAAAAATATCAAAATAATATCCATTTATAACTTTTTAAAAACGGGTTTCCGAACGGTGATACCTTAATGATGGTAAAAATTTAAGAAGGGTTTATAAAGCAATAAGAGAGAAAACAATTCAGAATTATTTGCTCAGTTTCAGATACAAGGAGCCAAATACAAATGTAAGGAGTTTCAACAAAATAAATATTCTATATTATTTCTGAAAACACGAATAAACAAAACGTGCATAAAAATAATATTTCTAATAGAAATTATATATGTAATTTAAAAATTAAACCGAACCACTTTAAAATAAAAATAAATACTGAAAGACAATATCATGTAAAGTTTCGTAGGATCGTTATCAACGTTACTTCAATCCGCAGAACCTCTTTCAACACAGCGTAGCTTAACTTAAGTGTATCCACATTTTCACTGAAGACTTAACAAGGATTAACCAGTATGCTCCAATCAAAGATTATCATTGCTTTGAAATTTTCGCTTATATTAACTTAATCTAGAATAAGACTCCATTTTAAAGGGTTTCGAGATTAAAGTAGTGTGTCTCTTGGCAAGATTAATCCTTCTTAACTGTAATTCTCTGCAAATGATCCCTCAATTAAATCTTAAGATTTAAAATTGTTACAAGAATCAAGACAGTAAAGATTAAATTCTTATCCCAATTTAAAATTATTTTGAAAAAAAAGTTTTGTTTTTATTTGTTTATTTGGAAGCTAAATAAATATATTTGATTTATTAATACGATTTTTTAAGAAAATAATGATTTCTTCAGGTTGTTCGGTCTTAAAGTATCCAAAAGAATTAGCTGATTATTACGGATCTACCCATCAGAATGTAATAAATTATTGATCCACGGATTGGAAAACTTCCGGGGGATTTTTTTCTAGTCCGATCGGTACCGTGTGAACATTATTCGGCAACGCGACGATAAATTTTTTACACTGACTTCATTAAAAGATGTAAACCAGAAAAAGATGTAGTGCGTACTTTGGAAAGGGGGGTCACTTCATGCAGCATTTTCCCTATCCCCGATGTTAAAAAACCTTTTTGGGGAACATTTTAAAAAATTGGCAGGGTTTACAGTCATGAATTTTTGTGTGCATTCATTGTTTTTTTTTTTAAATTTAATGGGAGCTTTTTTCAAAATTTTGATTATTTTTAAAAAAAAATTCCACGTCTTTTAAAACAAAAAAAAACCAAATATTTTTTTTAAAAATTTTTTTTTTCAAAATCCCCAAAAAATTTTTTTTTTAAGGAAAAGGCCGGAAAAAGTAGTTTTTCAAAAATTTTCCTTTTGTGTTAAAATTTCCCCTTTTGAGAAAAAAAATTTAAAAAAAAACACTTTTAACAATGCATCCAGAACTGTAATTTGGATTGCAGGTCACCAAGACATCTTTTTCACATTTTTTTTTTGTTTAAACTAGCTTTTTTTGGTTCATTTTGTAAAACTGCCTATTCTGCTTTCCAAATACACGCATAATCTACTTCTTGCAATGCTCGACTTTTTGTAAAATCTAGGGTTGTGAATGTTTAATACATCAAAAACTTTTAATTTGGTAAAGCCTTGATTATATAAATATATAGCTTCAGTACTATATTTTTTTAAAGTCCCCAATTCACAAAACATTTTTTGGAATTATACACCAAATACTATTTCCGATTCACTAATATTTTGAGGTTTATCCAAGCATCTGACAAAAAGTTCAAGATTGAGACCCTAAAACTTTTTACCTATTTCAAATTGCAATAGGTAAGTCGTGTTTTGCTTATATGTGAAACCCTTTTCATATAGACATAATATCTACACCACAAGTCACTTCCCATGGGGCATAAACCGGTCGTAGATTCAAATTTGGAACATTTTATCAAAATATATAGCTCAAATAGCTTCCCTTTATGGCTAAAAACACGGTTTTTTTTGAATCCCCAAAACATTTCTTTGCAATTTGTCTATTTCTGCATCTGTCAAGATTATGGCATTTAAATTTTGTCTTTTAATTTTGATTTTAACGCTTTAAGCGCCCCTCTTTTTCCAACACACACACATGACCAACACATTCAAATTTTTTCAATATTGACATATCTCTGAGGTTTAGATTCTAAAACTGTTTTGTATGCTTTAGAGTCCCATAGAGTCCAAATATTGTGTATATCAAAAATTGTTTTATTCTGGAGCGATAAGATAAAAAAATAAAAGAAGTACACCTCTTCAACTTCCATATTCCCCTATTTTACAATGTAATTGCCAAACCCCATCGATATGTACATTGTGTTAAAATTAAAGAGATTTCCGCACAAAATTTTAGTATCAACAACTTTCCCAGTGTCCAAACCAACTGTCGGTAACAACCATTTATATAAGTATGGCCCCCTTTTTTTTTCCAGGTACCATCGATAGCCACAGGTACATTTGGATCCATTATTAAATGATTTGTTTGGAACAATCCCTAGACAATTTAGTTACTTTTCTGTCGCGTTATTAAATGTATGTGGAATTGTAAAACCACTTTAGTGTAAAGGGCAAATTCATGACTCCCAAAAATTTTTTGAAACTCTTTTTTTTTTAATAGACCTCATACCATATGAAAGTCTATTGTTCACTTATATAATTTTTTTTTTTTATTAACACTGTTTTTTAAACCTGGTATTAAAAATGTTTGAAAAAACCCCCAAAAGTCCAAAAATATTAACAATTTTGTAGCCAAATTTATGTGAATACCTTTTTTTTTAATGTTATTAATGTTGCAAAGCACAAAAAAAAGTAAATGTCAGTCATTTCACAGAAACATTCAAATGAATCAAAAAAAAAAACATATCTTTATTAAACTTACCCTTTGCTTTTAAAACTGAATTATTTTTTTGAAATCGTCTGACTGTTATGCAACGTTTAATTCATCGAAAATTTTGGGTTTTTTTATATATTTTTTTCCCAAAATTTCATTTTTAAACGTTTTATTATTTAACCAAGTTTTAAAAACGTTTTTTTAAAATTTTACCGTTATTGTTTTTTATGGAAAACACTATTTCACACGATAGCAGAAATTGTTGTATTTAATGAGATAAAAAAAATAGCATGCGGTTACCAAAAGTAAATAAACAGCTACCTATTCACTTCCCCTTTTTTCCTGAATAAGCTGCTGATCAAAAAAAAATTTTTTGATTAATTTAAACTATTTGAAAAGGCTGAAAAGTAGCATTTTCTTTTTTTTTTGATTTGAAAGGGGGGGAGTCAGATGTTTTTGGGTTTCAAAAAAAAACTTTTGAAAAATATTAAAAAAACTTCTAATTAGCTAGAGCAAAAATTTAAATTGCATTAGAAAAAAAAATGAAAGGTATTTTTTTTTTTCAACAAAAAAGAAAAACTTTTTTAATTCGATTTTCGTGAAGTGACCCTCTTAACGGAATTTAAATCAGTCACGCGTGTACAGTGACGTGTTTGAACAGAATAGAATGTCGACCCTCAGATATCAAAATCTATCCACGAGTGGGAAAGAACTTTTAAGGAGACGAGAACTTTGTTAACTCAAACTGTCAAGTATCCTTAAGTTTTTGTGATAGAAGACACCGTTGTTCGTGTGCGTGATTCATTTTGTAAAAGTCCTGATAAGTCTATTAGACAAGCCACTAACGACATTCCACTCTGTCCGAACACGTGACTAATTTAAATTCCTTAAAAAAAACCCTGTATCTTTTTTCTGTAACTTTCACATCTTTACTAATGAAGACAGTGTAAAAAGTTGTTTATCTATCATCTGCGATTGCCGAATAATTCGACCGATCGAACTAAACCCGAAAAATCTCGGAGGGTTTTCCACTCCACGAATGAACAGTTTATTACATTCTGATGGGTAGTTAAGGTATCCGACTAGGTTCAAAACGTGCTTTTTAGGTATTTGATGTTTGGTGTTGTTTGGGTCATTAGGAAAATAATTAATTAATTATTGAGGAAGAAGGACTAATACATAAAACTAGAGAGTTTTTTAAGTTCTTTTTATAGCATTTACTTTATCTAACTAATAAAAATATATTTTTTTAATTTGTTTTTTAAAGAATGATGTTTTTATGATAATTGTGTACAAAAAACGCGATATCTTCCAAATAATCCAATCAAATGCAATGAAATTTTTTACCATTTCAAAAGGCCCTTCAGAGGAAACCAAAACCGAAAATTTTAAAGAACCCAACATTTAATCACATTTTACACCCCTTTTTAGCTTAGAACATGCAGTAATTTTGACAAAAAAATCATGAACATAAAAAATTAAATGCTAATAAAATATTTATTTTAAAAATTTTTTTATCCTGCGGTTTGTGACACTTCAGGGGGATCAAGAAGTATTTTAAAATGACTTTAAAAATTGATAATGTAAATTTTTTTTTATTTATTAGTTTTTCTAAACAAAAAAATTTTTGTTAAATTTTCCAAAAAATAATTTTTTAAAAAAAGGAAAATTTAACATGTTAGTTATTTACTAGTTATGACTTTTCCCTTTTACTTATGTGCCTTAAAAAAAATTTAAAAATTTTCGGAAAAATCAATTTTTGAAAAATTAATCTCCGAACCTATTCGGATACCTTAAGCCATTTAGCGTAATTATAAGCCATTACTTTGATTTTTTAAGCTTTTACATCCTGCATAAAGATACTCGCTTTGTGTGTGTGTGTGAATCAATGAATAACTAATAATTACTTAAAAGGAAGAAGAATGCTTCCGAAAAAGATATTGATTTTAATTATTGACATGGCAGGGATTGTGTATTTTTTATTGAAAAGGCTTCTGAAACATCCATTGAACAACGAACCATTCTAAAGTAAAAGCAGGAAACCACACACACACTGCCTCCAAGTTAAAATATCTAGTAACAATATGTATGTTTCAGAAAAGAAAAGTAAAAAGTGCACATCCTGATATTCTATACTAAATAATAATATGATAAAACAATAGCAGTTAAGTATATTTCCGATCACAGTATTGAACATTTTAATAATTATTAAGTAATAATTAATGCTTGCTACTTATGTTCTTAGAAGGGAGACTAAATCAGAATGTTTAATTGAAGACATAAGCAGTTTTGGATTATGGAAAAAAAAGCATAGAAAAAAATTGTGCTTTTATATAAAAGATTTATTAACATTCAAAACATAATTTATAATGGAAATAAAACCAGGGAAAAAAAACAGAAATCACACAAAATTAATTTTATTAATTTAAAAGTTTTTTGTTATATTTCACTTTAAAAAATATACCAAAAAAAATTTAATTTTTTAGATAAAAATTTTAAAAATTTGGGAGACAAAACCCGCATTCACAGAAACCTTTTATATGCATAAATTAAATGACACAAAAAAAAAATATCCTACTAAGATTGGATAATAGAATGTACAAGAACATTAGGTACTGAGCTTTTAATATTGTAAAAACTGAAAGAAATATCAAAATAAAATAGTGAGTTATTATGATTTCTGAAACTGCCTCTGATTTAGGACAGTGAAATAAGTTTAAGCATTGCTTTATGGATCCAACCTTCCCCCTCAGCAGAAATTTTCAACGTAATACAAAAATAATACCGTATTGAAAGTTATAAGTATGGTTCCACCTAAAGTTTTTTTTCATTTTAATGATACGTGATTTAAAAGTTTCCTACACCACTGAGTTAGACCATTCACCTTCTCTAAGTGAAGTTCCACCTCCTTTGTCAAATTCTCCCAGGTGCTTATATCCCTTGCAAACTTTTCTACCAAGCATAGTTTAATGGGAAACGATGCGAACACCAAAACACTTCGAGTTGAAATGAATTTACTGCGCTAGTATACACCCTTTTATGACCCGGCATGCATTGTCATTGAAACTGCTTTGAAAGCATCACCTGCTCGAATGAACCTGAAAATTGGATCATTTGCATCTCTAAAGCTTCTCCAATTTTTAATAACTCTGGTCAATATCTTCCCAATACAAATTTTTAGTCTTTGAGTGCATATAAACTCCTCCAGCAAAATAAATTACCTTAAAATCCGGGGTATAATGCGCACTTTTAGCTCAAAAAATAAAATCGAAGCTTAAGGGTGTGCGTTATACGCCGGGTATAAAAACGATAGCTTTAAAAATAATAAAAGAGAGGAACATAATTTTTTTTACTTCTACATGTATCGAAATAAACTGCTTATATAAAAGTAAGGACTTGCCTTATGGAGTAAAAGAGTTGTAGTTATAGAAATATACTATTTTTTGAAAAATCTGGTGATAATACTTCGAATAAATGACTTCAAAACATAAGAGCAATGTCTATTAATATTCCAGATTTCATCGAAAAATAAGGGTGCGGGTTATACGGCGAATATACCTAAAAATTTAAAAAAATTCAGCTTGAAAGTATGGGTGCGCGTTATACGCCAGATTTTACGGTACTTAAAATATAGTTTAATTTATATATATATACGGCTCATTAACAAAATTAGGTTAAAGTAATCTCAGTAAGTTGACATATTTAAACTTATTGTAAGTAAGGTTAAGATAAAACTTGTGTGCAATCGGTATTCTCGAAGTCAATGTTTATACCAGGGTGGCCAACCTGCGGCACATGCGCTACAGTGTGGAACGGTAGAGTTGCAACAGTGGCACGTGAAGACTTATTAAAAAATTGTAAAATATAATAAAAAATGCATTTTTTTCTAACAATTTCATTATAATGCAGTTGTTTCAGACAAAAAAAGGCTCAAAACATTTTAAACACAATTAATTGGATTACAATAGTAAATTATCATGTAAAGAAGACCCCGTCCTTGTAGAGTGCGCTGGCATTCCATAGGAAGTGCACTCGTGACATTTAGGAATTTGAGGAAGTGTGTTTTAAATTATCAGTAAGAAAACAATGAACTGTCCGGTGAGTGTTTGCTGCTTAAAGAATCAAAATTGGCAGTAAGTTTAAAATTTTCTTACTGATATTATTTGGCATTTAAATAATTTAAATTTAAGCTTAGAGTGGAAAGATTGAATTTTACTCCTACCCCAGTTGGTCATGTATCTTTTGTAAACCTATATTTGCACATTTATCTTGAAGAAAAAAGCAAGACAATAATTATTGACTGCATCTACCAAAGTTAATAATGCTTCGAACTATAATAGATTTAAAAATTTAAAATTAATTTTGCATGATTCATTGAGTGCTAGGTTCGATGATTTTCAAGATGATAAAAAAAGCTGATCTTTTCATAAATCCATTTCAATTTCTCTACAAGACGTTACCCACCTGATGTGCAAATCAGAATTATTAACCTATAGCACCATACTAGACTTGAAGGCAAATATAAGTAATTTATTTCAACGCAAATGATCCAAATTACATTGAATGTTGGAAATTTGAACCGATGGGAAATTTTACACGATTTGGTTGTCAGATATGGTTGTAGTTTTGAATCAACTCAAGTTTATGAATAAATGTTTCTATTACGAACATATTATATATAACATCATAGTATCGCTCTAAATTAACTGATATACGCCTAAAACAACTTAAATTCTTCAAATTCTAATCCTAGTATATATGACTTGGTAAAAAAAACTACAAATTCAAAAGCCGCACTAAGCAAGTACGGACTGTTTAGTCATGAATAAGAATTAAATATTTAAAGTTAATCATTTTTATTGTATACCTAAGAAACTTTATAAAAATTAAGTAAAACGTTTATTAACAATAGTATTTATTATATTATTTTAAAATTTTCACTACTTAGACTAGCATTAAAAATATATTCTCCCGTAAAAATCCCATAAGCAAATAAGTAACACTTTACCACCATTATATATCATTTTGTTTGCTGGAAAATTTGGAAGTGGCACGCGTAATGATTGGATTTCGGATATTGGCACTATTACCAAAAGGTTGTCCACCCCTGGTTTATACCTGACATTACACTGCATTGAATCAAAAATTAATAAATTGTGTTAAATATATGTTTTAAAGAACAAAATAAACTCATGCTGAACAAATAGAAATTTATTATTAGAAAAATTACGACAATTTGATTGTTTTTATTACATTATCTTTTTTGTTGTAATCGCTGCTCTATTGTTTTATCATCCATAAAATAGTAGATCAGATTATAAAACTTTTCCATTGCAAACACTAACTGATTACCTTTCTATAGAACTAGATTTTTATTCTAACTTTAATACTTTTTCACAAAATAATAATAATAATAGTAATATAATATGATTCAGTAACATAGCCTAAAAATTAACTCTAAGGAATGTCATTACCAAATACATAAAATTCACATGAGATCCATCATTAAATAAATAAATGCGCATAAATTTATCACACATTCTCATAATCAGAATTAACTACTCAATCGGTGGTAGGGAAAAAAAATCACTTTTTCCCTCATTTTGGGGAAGATCCCTCTCAAACTAATGGCACATTATACTCACAACTTTAAACAGCAGCCATTTTGAGTATGATGCTTATTGCAGGGAATCCCATTAGATCACTGAAGGAAATTGCTGGGAAAAAAGTGGAAATAAAAGAGGGAAAAAATTGGGACAAAAAGAGATATCTTAATGTCAAGGGGGATAAACATAATAAAAGAATATAAAAGTAGCTAAAAACGAGAGATCATAATTCCAAGGCGGGCGCCAGCAATCCATATTGGTTTCCATAAATCCGATCTTAACATTGACTATTGCAGATTGAGTAATTCTGTTTTTTACTGATAGTGGGTTTTGGATTCCTTTTGACACTAAGTGGGTTGTAAGCTAAACTTATTCGAATTCTTGATAAGAAAGATTTCTGAAAATTTAGAGCTGTGTGTTTAGTTGATGTATTATAAAGTCTGTTAATTGAAAATTAATTTGTAATTTAAAAATATACTAAAAATGGCGTTCAAAAGAGTCAATATTTACAAACAATTCATGGAATTTCGGGGGTGTTGTCAGGGGTCTCGAGAGCTGAAGATACAAACAATTTTCAATTAGATGCAATTATTTTAGATTAAAACTAAATAATTCGATTATTTTACACATTAATTTTTTAAAAAAATGAGGCTTCAACAAATGTAAAATATTTAAAATATGTTTTATAATTTTAAAACTTTTTGGCCTATGAATGTAAGAAATAATAATTAAGTCTTATATTGCACATATTTTTCAAAATAGTAGCTTTAATTAAAAGCAAAAAGTTGACTTATAAAGTTAAATATATACTTATTACACTGTAGCTGTTTTTATATAAATAAAATAATAAATTATATATATATATATTTTTAAAAATAAAAATAAATTGCATGAATTAAAAAAAATCATAATATTTTTCAAATATTTCAAAATACGAAAGATGTGTAATACCATTATAAGTAGAGTTTAAAGAACATGATACATTTTATAACTTTATAAAGTTTTATACATCAAAGGATAATAGCTTAGAAAATAGCATAAGCAACGTAAAATTAACTTAATATTTATTGCATAAATAATTCTTATTTTCATATGCTTATAACTTTTTAAATTAAGGTTATACTTTAATCCTTTTGCAATTTTTTGAATCCTTATTCCTTTATAAATCAGCATTAAAAGAATCGAACTATTCGGTTTTAATTTTTAAAAATTATATCTATTTGAATATTATATTTTCAGCTCTAGCTACAAAATTAACACCACTAGAGACCCTTTATAGTACTAAAATGTGAATTCAGTATCTGAAGTCTTTATTAGGAATTTTTTATGTATTTACATCAAAAAGAGTAGTAACGCATACGTGGGATTAACAGCCTGCATGTGCAAATTCTTTACTTTAAGTACCGTATTTACACGTCTAAGCCGCCATGGATTCTAAGCCACATCTCAAATTCTCAACCCTTTTTGTGCAAAAATAAAAATAAAACAAAATGGTTTAACAATATGTGAGTTTAGGACATTAAAAAAAATAAATAAAAGGAGAGCTAGTAAGAATTGAATAATAAATTTGTTACAGAAAGATTAAAATTTTTAAATACATACCTAAATTGCTGAATTTGTAATTTCTGTAACTATCAGTATCATGTTCAATTTACCCCACGAACGAATTTTCCGCTTTCAATTCTAAGTATCACCCGATTTTTAATAGCATTAGCATTGGGAAAAAAAAGAGAAGATTCCTATTAATACGTTATTAATATCGCATAAAATTTTAAATATTTTTTTTCTGTGAGAACTTTGATGGTAATAATTTTCAAGAAATTATTCTAAAACTCTTTTGTATGTAACTAGTTCTAGTTTCTGCATAAATTGAGTGTCTTTTATTTCTATAACTAGTTAAGAAGTATAATGTTTTTTTCTGTCGCCTATTAATTTAACACCAACGTTTCATAATAAAATATCATTACACTCAATCGAAATAACATAATTAGAAAATCACAATTTATTGTAAATAGTTTAACATTTTTATAATACATAAAATTAAAAAGTAAGTTTTATCAACAAAAACAACAACAAAAAAAAAAACATGAATTATTAAAAAAATGATGTGAAATGGGAAAAAAAAGTAAGAAAGAAAATTTTTAACAATATTTGTTAATTTTGTAAATAATACAAAGAAAATCAATATTTCAACCATTTGTATCACATTTTGTTGTAATCACATTTTATTAACTTAAAAAAGTTTAAAGTTATTGTAAGTACTAAAGTATTAGTAAAGTAGTAAGTAAAGTATATATATATTGTTAAGTAGTTTTTAAAAGTATTTTGGATATCATTGTATAGTTATCCAGCCAGAATATATTATTTTAACTAACTAACTCAGTGGTGCAACAGTCCATAAGGATCAAGGCCTACTGTGCTCATCTCAGGTTTCATGGTCTTGGGCACAGAGGAGCATAAGCAGATGTTACAGTCAGGTGGTCAATCTGATGTGAAATCCCCAGTGTTTAGTTCCCAAGCAAGTTTGGTACTCATTTCTCATTTATTGACCCCCTGAAGGGATAACGAGCTTTGTCCACCTTGCCCAGCCTAGGGTTTGAACCTGTGGTGTGAAAGCGCGATACTCTATCTCTCAACTGCTGGGCTTTATATTTTATTTTAATTGAACTAAATGATTTTACATTTGAAAGAAATTTTTGTTTTGGTTGGACATAATTAGAGTTTTATGCATATGGCCATATACGCGTTGAACTTCTTTTCTTCCTGTACCGACTAGCTAACTAAAATATTTTTTTTTCTCTAATGGGGCTGCGGATTAGTATTTTTACCTTTGCAGACATAGTACATTCCCCAGGAGCTGGTATTACTTTTTAGTGAGGAACCATATAAGTGATACCAATTGCTGCAAGTAATTTTGAACACCCAGTTTCCTTCCCAGAGGTAGACACCTGAGCTCTGACGATGCGAAATTGTACTTAGGAATTTAATTTTACCGAGAAAACCTAACCCAAATGGGTAGTCAAGGGATTTTTTACATGGATACGACATGGACGCTGTCGATTTTCTGCATCATGAAAATCCACCGACTTGGGCCGGGGTCGAACCTGCAACCTTTGTGTGTGTGTGTGTGTGTGGTGCAGAAGGCCAGCGACAAACCAACTTCCCCACCCAGCAGGTGGTAACTAAAATATTTCAACCTCAATATTAGATCATTCTTACATTATAATGTTGCAGACAGCTGATTTAATCTTTACTATTAATAATTTAATAGAAATTGTAGTAATTAACTTTTCAGTAAAATGCAAAAAGGAAAAATGTTCTGTATATTAGGTCCTAACAAGTGATTTAGAACTATAGACGCAACAAAAATATTAGGTACTACTGCTTCCACAGGCACTATTCACATATAATATTCCTATCATACTGTGTATACTATTTGATAAGAGCCTACCGACTTATATGAGCTTAGTTCTTATCATGTATTGTATGTCACAGCATACATTTTATTCATGAGAGTATAAATATCCTTTACAGATATCTCATGAAGCCTTGTAATCTCGTTCTATTTACTAGGGTTTTCACAGATGACCCTATATTTTTGTTTGATGTACTTGGACATAGACTGTATCTGTAACTATAATGTTTGTTCATCAAAAACAGATATCTCAATCATGAAGCAATATCTTAGCCCTCCGTAATAAATCAAAAAAAAAAATGAAAGAAAACATGTATTTACCTCAAAAAGAAAAGGAAAAGGAAAAAAAATCTTGGCTTATTTCTAGACCCAGAAGGCAACCGAAGAAATGTATTTCCTCAGACAATGATGAAAGCGGAGCTATATATCGATATAAAAATATGGCTTTCGGCACTCATTGATTTTCTGTAGCATTTTCAACGTACTAGAGTCTCTAGGCAATTTTATTTTGACATTTTTTAGGTCACCGTTAGGGTTCTTCGTAAGTGACTTTTTGATCTTTATTTTTTCTCCTCGTTCGCAGTGAGAGTGCGTCATTCAGAAGATCTAATATCGTTTGGAGATCAAAACTTGGATTTTTGGATCTGGCAATAGAGAATTATTTGATGAAGTATTCTATAAGATAAGAGGCCTAGCGAGCGCAAGAGAAAGAAATGGTGGATATTGGGTATATTCTGAGGAAATACAATCAATACATTTACAACTATTGGGTAGAAAGGTTTGCTTTGATATGAATATATGATATTAAATACGGAATTGGTGATGATGAAAATATTTAATGCTCGGAGGAAAGTTTGGTATATATTTTCAAATAAAAAATCGGAAAATAAAAGCTTGAAAATTGGGATGAAAGAGTTTTTGAAAATGTTAGTGATAAAAGCTTTATGATTTAAAGCATAAGTTCCCGACCTTTTTTGAGCTGGTGCCTTCTTTTCTAGTGAATATTTCGATACCACCCCCCTCCCACTCCGGAAAAATAAGAGCGTACATAATAAATGGTGAAAATAAGAATTAAGTTTTTAAAAAAAATCTATTACTAATAGAATATATTTTTAATTTTGTTTCTCTGTAGCCCCCAATTATATTTTTACTTGTGAATGTGAAATGGATATTGCCACAGATATATTTAAGTCTGTAATATTATATATTTTAATTTTAGGTTGGATATTGTAGGAATTGAAACGCTATTGAATTTCTTCTTTTTTTTAAAAAAGTGCAATAAAAAAATTTCAGATTATACCTGTTATAAAGACGTTTTTGAAAGAAGGTTTTGATGATATGAAATAATTCACAATAAACTATTGCTTCCAAAATAGAAAAAAAAATTGACAGTTTCAGCCTTAAAAGAATCATACGTTAATTCCTGGTCAACGTATTTAATTATATTTCTTGTATAATATACGTAAATAAATACAGTGGACGAAACATTTTTCCTACTGCTGACAGACAAAGACAACAAGTACACAACAGAAATTAAAAATTTAGAACATCATTCAATTTAATGCAGGTCTGAATGTAATGTAATCTTTAAGTTTTCAATCCACTTTCCGAACTACTGAAATATATGAATTTTCGTACACCTGGTAGAAATGATTTAAATACATACAATCAACATAAAGTAATCAGTATCAAATTTTATTTTTGTTAGTACATAATCAGCGTGTTTGTTTTAGTCTTTTTCGGAATATATCTGGTTAATTTGCCCATCACCTCCTTGCCATCTCAAGGCCCCCTAACCTACGCTGGGTCATTTTACACCCCGAAAGCCTTAAACGCCCACGTTGAGAACCTACGATTTAAAGCATGGATGATGACGTTCTAAAAAGGAACTGTGATTCATAAAATTGAGAGCTGCATTAAAGGTAATATATTTCTAAGCCTAAAGAATATACATTGAAAAATTAACAACTATGTACACTTGTGTTTTGTAATGAAATCAAAAAGTATACAATATTTTTCCCAAACGAGCTGCATATAGGAAACTAAGTTTTTACACAAACTGCATGTCCTAAATGTGACCCATTTCATGGTGGCACCATCTGGTAGCGGCCCTTGCTACCAAATTTGAATGCGAGAATTAAATTTAATTCAAGCTCTCATCGGACGCTAAATAATACCATGATTTAATTTTACCGAGAGTACCAGAGCTAAGTGGATACTCAAGGGATCTCCATAATCAGCCCCAACTTTCGGCTTACGAAGCCAGCGCTCGTCAAACTGTAGGGGCGCGACCCCTACGGGTCGTGATAACTCTACGAGGAGGCCGCGAGCATATTGAAAAGTCGAAAATAAATGATTATTTTAAAATATATATATATATTTACTGAAAACAAACAAACAAATCACGTTCTAATATAACAGAAAAATAAAATACACATTTACAATGAAATAATACATTTTATAAATGTATCAGTACTAAACAATGTAATTTAAATTTAATTTAACAATACTAAATTAAGAACAAGTTTGATAATTACTAGTGGCCTCATGGGCTTGGAATATATAAAATCACATACAAAAATTAACACTTATCTTAATAATTTGTACAGTTTATAATTAGTCCTTTAAAATTGATTAAAAACTACGCGATTCGCTCCCCAGTGCCACCGTTTTCCACGTAGGAGAGCAAATGCGATGTATTGATGGGGAGGGGGAGAAGAAAAGGAATAAATAAGCAAGTCCTCTCTGAAATAAATAAACATCCCTTCCATCCAGTGTATCCTTCGCAAACACTGTCAAGGTCCTTTTATTGCATTCTAAAGTCTTCGTAACTGTTTTATGGATAGCTGTGTGCAGAAAATATCGTACTTCGGAACAACGTATATATACGTTCAAAGCAATTAACGCTTCTGCTAAGCGTGACGTTTATATACTTCGGTGTCACTTATAGTGTCAAAGCATAGTAGTATTAAATTCAAAGCATTGTTATTGAATGGTGGGAAGGTGGGGGGAGGCCTGATGAAAATTATGATTGAATATTGGGTCACAAATATTGAAAGTTTGAGAAGCACTACTCTAAGCGATAGAGCCGACGAAAACCAAAAATATAAAACCGGAAAAAGTTTAGTTGACAGAGAAATGTGTTTTAGAATATATCTGTTTTTAATCAAAATTTTTAAATAGAGAACTCACGAGTAAATATTAATAAATTAGTACGTAATACTGTATCTGTTTAATTTTAAAAATTCATTTTAAAGGTCAAATATAATTCTGAAATATTGAAACCGAAATCAGAGTGATAAAAATGAATATAAATCATTAAATCTAATTTATTTCATTCTACATTGAAACACTAGAATATAATTTTCTGAATATTTTCATGATTTTTTTAAAAGTCATAAACAATCAAAACATGAATTAAAATATTTTAACATGTTAAAAATTAAAATAACCACCACACTACAACCATGAACTAAGTTTGATTATTTTCACCTTACAGATAATTGTTTTAATGTATTATTTAATTAATTTTATTTTTATTGATTGATTATTAAACTAATATTTAAAATTAATATTATAATATAAATAATTTAAAAAGATCTGTTGGAAGATCAGTTGAAAATATAATAGCTCTTTATATTATTATAATACATTACAGCTCCAAGATCTAAAATAAAGTTTTTCATAAGCATTTCATTTTTAAAATAATCTTTTTCATAAGTATTCAAAATCTTCTCTTTTAAAAAAAATAACCGATTACATATCTATATTCTAATATTTCAACATGGCTGCCAGTATTCAGGATCAATATATTGAATATTTCATCTCGAAAACATGTTATACAATATACATATGATTGATGTATTGTACCGTTAGACTGGTATATTAATTTAATTCTCTCCGAGAGTATAGATTAAAGCGATTTATCAAAATTAAATCAATCATTTTGTAATGTTCCTCAATCCATGAATTACTTTGTACAAGTTTGAATATTTGATAAGCCCCATATATACTTTGATAAGGCTGATTAATTAGTACAAATACGTTTTAATTATACAATATTTTTAATTGAATTACTAAAAAATACATATTGGTAAGTAGAGTTGTGCAGTTTAGTATTTTAAAATGATACATGTGCGTGTATGTAGAAAAATATCATAAATTATTCACTTAATTTATAGCAACTTTTAATTCCAAAAAATATAGCATCCTTAATTCTAATATGAAATCCATAATCCAGTGTTTTTCAAACTGTGGGGCGTGCCCCCTTGGTTGCGTAATAACCTTACGTAGGTTGCATGAGCATATTGAAATGTTGAAAACAAAAGATAATTTTAAAGAAAATGTTTTTCTGAGAGTAAACAAACAAAATACACCGTGACATTATAAAAAATAAAATACACATTTACACTGATTTAAAACACTTATATATCAATAACACGCAATGTATTTTATAATTTGTAACAATACTAATTTTAAAAAAAGTTTAATAATTACCAGGGACCCCATGGTCTTGTCATATATAAATTTATATGCAAAAATTAACACTTATCCTGTTAATTTGTACTGTTTATAATAAATCCCTTAAATACCGATTAAATATTACGTGATACGCTTCCTAATACCACTGTTTAACATGCAGTTGAACGTGGGTGGTGCATGGGGTGGATACGGAAAAATAAGGAAATCCTCCGAAGTAAGTAAATCCTTCGGGAACACTGTCAAGGTCATTTTATTCCATTCCAAAGCCTTTAGAATAATTTTATGGATCCCAATTCACGGAAAGACGTATATATAGGTCTGGAGCAATTAACGCACTGGCTGAGCGAGACGTTTATATACACCGATGGCACTTCAGAGGTTTAAGTCGTATTGTAGTTTTAGCGTCAAAGTATTGTATTATTGAATTTAATACATTGTTATTGTATGGAAGGGGCGCAATGAAAAATATTACTAAATATTGAGTCGCAAGTATTGAAAGTTTTAGAAGCAATGCCACAATCCCTTCCAGATAATCCTAGCACTAAGCTTTTGATCTTTGGTACTGAAAAACATTCTTATTGCCTCCTCCTTTTGATTTAAAAAGGACAGGATGTGAGTTTCTATAATGGAAGTAAAAAATATTTTACTTCCCCTAAACTTTTACCAAACCTCTAAACTTTTTTTAGAATTTCTGATGGGGCTGGGGATTGGTTTTTTACCATTGTAGTCCTAATAAAGTGTCCAGCATATTAGCCTCCTTTGTTTCAAAAGGCAGTTACAAACAAACAAAACACAAGATACATAAGAAAGTCTTTTATTGGTGAACAACAAATAGATGTCATTTTACATTAATTGGTTTTAAAAATTATCTCCACTAAATGGCGTCCTCCAATGGTAACACATTGACGAAGTCCTTCCCGAAAGTTCTTCAGAACATTCTCACTGGCAATATTTTTAATTTTATCTTATGAGGCCCACTTTCACCTGTCAGGCACTGTGAATAAACAAAATTTTCGCTACTGGGCACCAGAAAACCCTCAGCTGCTTCACAAGACCATTTTACAGTCCTCATGTGACAATATAGTGCGTTGTTGCTGAATTTGGTGTGTGGAGTCCTTATTTTTTCAAAGAAGATAAACTAAACTATGGACAACTTACAGAAAAAGACTTTGTCAATTTGTTGCCATTAGAGGACGCCATTTATCGAAGATGATTTTTAAAACCAATTAATATAAAATGTCATCGTATTTGTTGTTCACCAATAAAAGACTTTCCTCTGTATCTTGCTTTGTCTATTTGTAACTGCCTTTTGAAATAGGGGAGGTTAATATGCCGGACCATGTACATTCCAAGAGTGATGTATCTCTTTTTAATGCAGTTAGGTAGTGCACCCCATTTAGGTGGTATACCAATCGCCGTACGTAATTTTGAAGCCCAGTTTCTTTCCAGAGGGAGGCACCTCAGCTCTAAAAATGAGAAACCGTATTAGGAATTTTATTTTGTCAAGAGCACCCAAGCCAAACAGGCACTCAAGGGATCTTTTACTTCAAGGGTGTTAAACTTACAGGCTAACTTGAGTCAAACAAACAAGATATAACTTTACGTAAGGTTGGAAAAAAATCAATACTCACAAAAACGCAAATTTATTTCGAATAATACATTATAATAAGAATAAATAAATAACAAGAACAATTTATTATTTATTTCTCTTCTCTGCTACTATCTCTCTTATTTCGGAAGAAATTTTGATATTTTATAATAATTTATTGTATGCCGATATAATGGCTAGGCCGCAAAGATGGTTGTTGTGGGTCGAGTGGGGTACATGAGCCTCGAGTTTGATACACATATTTTACATGCTGCATAATCATACGTCATGGATGCTGTCGATTTTCTTGCAACAAGAAAATCCACCAATTTGGTCCAGGGTCGAACCCGCAAACTTGGGACTAAAGGCCAGAGCCTATTCAACAACGCTCCCCAACCTGTTACCCTCAATCCAATTTTAAGCGGACTTCACTAATAAGCTAAAAATGCTTCTCAAATTAAATGCTTGTAAATCTAATTGCTCATATTTTTTCCATAACTTATCCGCTACACCCGTTGAGAGTCGATTACCACAAAAATATTCTTATAGAATCATTACTCAACAAAGGAAACATTGTTATCATATTTCAAGTTTCTGGATCTATAGCTTAGAAGATCTCCCGTTGACTGAGTGAGCGAATCTATTTTCACCTATAAGCAGAGAAATACGTTTAACGCGAAAACGCTTAAGACGAAATATAGGTTAACACAAAATAGTACAACGGTTTCGACAAACTACTATGCATTTTCATGCATTTTTTCTCTTAATACGAAACGAAAATCGCTTAATGAGAAAATATTTCCCTTCTGGCAATGAACAAAATACTGTAAACGCCAGCTGGATGGGACTGTCCTAATGAATCATCGGAAGAATTCATTGCACCAGATGGGGATAATGTGTATGCAGCCCTAGTAATGACAGACAAAGATATTTTGTACATTGTTCAGAGCTCAAAAGATATTGATACAGATTCCGCCGATGAAAATGAAATGAATATTGCAGCTCCTGTTTCCACATCATCCGAAATGAGGAACGTCATGAGAAGTATACGCAATTGCTTAGACGCACATTCCAATGGTGTAATGAATAACAAAATAGATGATATCGAGCAATTTGTTGACAAATTGATGCTAAAAGAACAATGAGAATAAAAGTATCTGATGGTTTTTAAAAAAACACAATAAATGTTTTGCTTTTCAAAAAATTTCTTTAAGTTCTTGTGAATGTTTTGATTGATTTTTGTTAAATATATGTGTGAAAATATATATCTATAAAGGATATAATGATCTCTTATATACTTAATCTTTTTTTTTCTCTTTTTGCAATACTATTTTACACGAAATGATTCTTTTAACACTAAAAAATATTTGAGTCCCTTTAGCTTCTTGTCAAGCATTTTTCACTGTATATGATAGTATCACAAAATCATGTATTCTAATTTTTTTTGTTTAATTTCATCAAAATATTCAGAGTAGTAGATCTATTATAAAAAAATATTTGTTTTTAAATTAAATATATATAAATAAATTGTTATGACAAACGTTGCATGCATCACTAAAACTTAATAATGTAAGGGAAGTCAGATAAAATACATTGAAATGTTATATAAAACTTATAATATTTACATTCGTAAAAAATAAATTGTTCCTAGAATTCCACATAAAATATTAATATTTTAAAAGGGAATCTTTTGCATGCAACATTAAAAATAAATATAAATTTAATCTTATCAATCAATTTAAATGTTCCAAACACTGTTAAATGTTGCTTCAAAAGATTTTAGAGACTAATTCAATTCTGTAGTTTCAAGACTGCTTTTTGGTTTGAGATATAATGTCCCTTGACAATTTTCCTCTTTTTAATGGTATGTTTTTCTCTAGAAAAACAATTCAATTTTTGATTATTTGCTTTCAAAGAAAAAAAAGTTTAAAAATAAGATTATGTTTTCCTTTTTTTCAAAAAAAGTACACTTTTCTCTTTGATTCGTTCACATTTAATCATTAAACAAACTTTAAATGTCGTATAAGATTCGAAAATAATAAAAGAGATACAAATGAAGATTGATTATATTCTTTAATGTTTTGTGTTCCTTGAAATGGATTAAAATATTGCTAAGTACAAGTAAATATTTTATGGGCTTTTTTTTGTTGTTGTTAATTTTATTACTTAATATTGACATTTTGAATAAGGTATCCGACTAAGTTCGGATCCATGATTTTAAAAAGCGCATAAATGGATAATTTTTATGATATTTAGTGTCACTTAGATTAGGATACATGTATAAAATTGTTTTAGGGACATTATGACAAAAGAAATTTATTTAAATGCAATATATGTTGGCAAAAAATGAAGAATAACCCATTTTCAAAACGTTCTTATTTTATTTATAAAATGCTTCTATAATAATAATATTTTGCTTATATAAATACTTCTCCAGAGAGCCTGGACAAGGAATTTTGAAAAAATTATTGTTTCTAAGTTACTACCACCTGAAATAATTACCGGAATTTTTTTCTTAAAATTTCTCCCATTAGTTGCCTAAAATATAAATAAATCCACCTCTAATATATATATTTCAAAAACTCTAAATCAGACTCTGTACAGAGGTCTCAGCTGTATCTAGGCAATATATTATTATTACAAACGCATTTCTATAAAAAGAAAATGTTTTGAAATTGTTAATTAATGTTATCAATGTCATTTTTGTCAATATATTGTGTTTAAATGATTTTTTATTGCTATAACATTCTTAAAACAATTTTATACACGTACTCTAATCTAAGTGACATTAAATATCATAAATAGTATCCATTTATACGCTTTTGAAAAATCACGATTCCGAACGTTAGGAACCAAAATTTGGCAAAAGTGTACATAAGAATATATATTTTTTTCATATTTAATGTAACTTAGATTAAAATACATGTATAAAAATATTTTTAAACTATTATTACAAAAAAATTATTTAAATACAATATTATGGCCATAAATGAATTTATAAGTACCTATTTTCAAAACAGTCTTTTCTAAAAATGATTTTACAATAGCAAAATTTTCTTGTATATAGCTAAGACTTCTCCAGAGAGCCTGAACTCTATGATTTTTAAAAAATTAAATACATTAAAATTGAAAAAGTGAGAAGTTGTTCATTTACTATTTGTACAGAGTGTGTGTGTGGACCCCGTTTATGTCATTTATTGTCAAATTTATCCATTTTTGAAGTCATAATTTATTTTTCTTTTCTTAATATTTCAGCCTATTTTTCTTAATATGTGCTAAGTAAATCTAAAAGATCCAGAGTAAATTAGAGAGTGTTGAGATGTGGTATGGAGGGGCATGGACATATTAACCAAATATAGTCTAAACAAATAATTAAAAAATTCTTAAGTCAATTCCTACTTAGATCAACAAAGAAAAATTTTATTTTGGATACTTTTTATTAAAAAGTTACAAAATAATATAAATACGTATATACATATGATAGAATCACACAATATTAAGTGGTAACTAATTTTTATTAATCATCATTAAAGTATCATATTGTCATCCAAAACAATCGTGTATATAAAATTTCAGTTCAATTGAATGCTTTAAAACGTGAGAAAAAAATATTTTCAAGTTTTGACACAAGTCGCCAAAAAGGTTGCTAAGTCATCAAAAATGATGCCAACTTGTCTGTATTTGTAATTCTTTAAATAATTAGTTTTAATCAATTAATTTTTATTAATTATTATTAAATTATTGTATTGTCATCCAAAATAATCATGTATATAAAATTTCAGCTGATTTGAGAGCTTTAAAATGTATTTTATTAAAGATTGAAAATTCCACCAAGATAAATAAATAAATATACACTGCTGTGGCCACCGTAAATGCAACCCCAAGAAAGACAAGAGATAGCACAACAAAATTTATTTTGTTGATAACATTTTGACCAAGTATCAAATGATTAAATTTATAGACTTCTGTGAAGTGTGGTTCCTGCCAGAATCAGTAGCCAGAGCAGCCGCCACTGTTGGAGATCACCGCAGCCATACGCCTCGGCATTGATTCAAAGAGGCTTGGGATGCGTTCTTGGGGTACAGCAGACCAAGCAGCTTCAACACGTTGCCAAATGTGATCTGGTGTGGCAGCTGGGGGTGTAATCTGGGTCAATCGTTGAGCAACCATGGACCACATGTTTTCTATCGGCGAAAGATCTGGAGAGCGTGCCGGTCAGTTAAGCAATTCAATCTGGTGATTGACGAACAACCTTTGAACAATGCGTGCCATGTGTGGTCGCACATTATCCTGTTGAAATATGGTTGTGGCCAAGCCCTGAAGGTAAGGAAAGACAACTGGCTCCAACACCTCGGAGATGCCCCACTGGCTTTATAAAGTACCGACAATGCGCACTAGAGGAGTGCAAGAGTGATATCCGATACCGCCCCATACCATAATACCTGGTGCAGAACCAGTGTGGTGGTGCATAACACAGCTGTTCAGCATCCTCTCTAGACAGTGTTCCAGATTCGAATCCGACCATCGTGGTTTTTCAGACAGATTAGTGATTCATCAGTAAAGACAATTTCATTCCATTCTGCCACCCACATCCTTCTTTTCATCGCACCATTGGCGGCGGAGACGTCTGTGGTTCTGCGTCAAGGGTAGACCAAGCAATGGAAGCTTGCGGACGAAACCCCTCTGCTGTAAACGGGTGAGAATGGTACGCGCAGACACTGAATGATGCGTTACGACTCAATGGGCTGTGCTATGGTTCGTGATTTACTGAGCGATCCGTTACTGCCATCCGCACAATTTGCCTGTCCTCACGTGAAGTGGTGCACTGAGGGGATGCGATCGGGTCAGAAGCCCGTCGTACCCTCCTGCATCCAACGGTCACATATCCGCATTACAGTTGTTTGGTTTCGTCCAACACGACTACCGATTTCCCTGAAATATAGTCCACAATCTCGGTATGCCACTATCCTTCCTCTGTCGAACACAGATACTTGATCAAAAGCTGATTGCTGTTTTCTACGAGTTATAACTGATCGTTTTTTGAAAAAACCACAGGAAAAACACAATTTCCGAACTTGAAATCGCCGAAATCTCCAAGCCTTAAATAGCGCTTTGAGGTAGCGCCACAGGTGCGCGTGATGTGTGTCTGCGCTGAAATTCTAATCATTTGCATATCTCACCTCCACTAATGCATGTTGTAAATTTCATGTTATTTGCATGCTTCATTCATGGTGTTATATTTACGGTGGCCAGAAGTGTATATAGAGAGTGTGAGCTAATAGTAGTAATTGAAAAAAGGTTTTTCGTGATACTGTGAAAAATTTATTTATGCATAGTTAATAAAAGCCACTAAATCTTTTTACAACATAATGGTGCGGAACCACAGTTTGGACAAATTTGCATTAATGATGATGCTGCAGCTTTGCATGAACGTGCAAAAATAGTTAAACGTGACGATGTATTGCAAATTTTACAGTCAATTATGAATAAAAATCCACATGCAAAAAAAACTTTTAAAACGTCAAAGTAAAGACGGAATAAAATTCCAGTGCAATTTAAAGGAATAGGCGATTAGGAGCATCGTTTTTGAAAAGACACTAAATTGAAATAGTAATTAAAATTCGGTTAATTTTTAATTAAGATTTAATTTTTTTTTGGCTTACAATATATTGAAAGAACAGAGCTACATAATACACATATGCTACAATTTTGTAACTGATGCAATGAGTATAAACAAGTGCATAATTTGTGCATTAATGGTTATTCCACCTTTCCACAGATAGGGTTTACCCTAACCCTTTTTGTATTAATTATAGTACCGGTTTTTTTGGGGGTTTGTACTAGTGAAATCATTTTTTTTCTCATTAACTACAAATAGGCATATATTGTAAAAATTATAACAAATATTTTTAGCAAATAATATACCTTATTAGCCCAAATATAAAGTGATATTTTTTAATTAATCATTTATCGTCAAAAAATTGATTCCCATTATTTTCATGTTCTGCGAAATTGAATACTCATGCTTTAATTAATGTCTTGTTATTTCCATAATATTACCGAATTTTATTTAACGTTACTTAAATGTACTACCTTTAAATAAATTTGTTGGGGTATTTATTATTAAATAAATGCTTATCTCACTGAATTTTTTAAAAAATGAATGGATCAAATTAAATTCAGATTTTTGTTTCCTAAATATCATTATAAAAATGTCCGAGAAGCGTTGGTTTCGGTGTCCTTTTACACTCAGGCCAAAACGGCAATAGGTAAAATAAAATGAAGCACAGTTTTGGTATATTAATCATATAGTAAAACTAATAGTCAATATAAGATATAAATGCCAGTTGCATGAAATGTGGTTAATGATATGAAGCTAACACGTAAATAAAATTTTATATTTCATTTATATTATTTCATCAGCTAAAACTGAAATCTAGATACTTCTGAAAGCTCCAGTTGTCAAGCTCATTATTTATTTATATGGGAGAAAAGCAACCCATTCAAGCATCATGAAATCTACTACTAGTCTATTATGCCTACAGACTTGAAACATTGTAACTATGTTACTTTTGTTGAATATATATCCGATAAGAAAGGCTTTGCAAAATCAATTTCCAAAGAGTGTTGTGGGAGTTACAAAGGCACTACAAAAGAAAATTCCACTTTTTGAACAATTTATTAGACCTTCAGACTTGAAATTTGATAAACATGTTATCTTCATTAAGTACCGATCCAGCAAGAACGGGTTTTATGACAATTGACTCTGGAGGTTTTTGCTGGGGGTTAAAACACTTCCCTCCTTACAATAACAATGTGTTGAATGCAATGATAATATACTTTGATGCTAAAGCTACGATAGAACCTTAATTATAAACGTACAAATGATCAAGATACGTATTAAATTTCGTATATGTTGCTTTTAAGTAGAAGATATTTTAAGTAAGCTACTTTAAAGTAATATGATAAGTATTATACTACTTATACTTTCTAATTTTAAAATTGGAACAGATTGCAATAAACATGCAGCAAGTATTTTTGTTATTCCACAATGCATTTTGTTTTTCTTCCTTTCAGAAAATTAATAATTATTTAAATCTTTTATTTTTAAATTTTCAATATACTCGCTCCTCCTACGTAGGAGAATCATGCCCCTCTCCCACATGGAGACAAGCCCCACTGTTTGAGAATCGCTGATGTAAACTAATAAAATAAGTTAATATTGAATGATTTGTTAACAAATAATGAAATAATTCAGTTTAAGTAAAATAACTATGCTCTATTCTACGTGAGAGAGAGAGAGAGAAACATTAATTTTTTTTTAACACTAGAACATCCAGGATTTCGATTACCCTTAAACTTCCACCGGTGTCATTTCGACTTCACGATATAAAATATATTAAATAATTGTTTAATCAAAATAATTGCAGGATTACTGTTCAGTAGGTTTTAGTTTTAAAAACTTTTAAATACTATTTCATGCAACTAACATATTTTATGAACCTTTATATCATAAAAAGCTGACATTGGACATTATGTTTCACGAAGCTTGTTCAACCACTGCTTTGTCACAAAGCATTTTGAGTCGCAAATCTGCCAAGAACATTACTATTATTAAGGTGACCAACCGTCCTCCTTTAGGGAGGACAATCCTCCTTTTATAGGTTTTGTCCTTCCTTGAAAAGTGTCCTCCTAATTGTCCTTCTTTTCAATACTTAAAAACTGGTCTGTTAATCTCTATTCAGAGATGAACCAAACATGTTTCAATTATGTCGAAGAATGGTCTGAAGCAAATATCAAGGAAATAACAGTCTTCAATGGTGTTTTTTGAATTCATCGCAAGTAAATTGGAAAGATATGGAAAGTTGTGTTGAGTTTTAATCGAAAGAAATGCCTGATATTAAAATCGAGGACTATTGTCTGTTTGAAGGAATTAGAAGACTTCTTTATTCTTGTTGAGTTTTCGTTTGAGTTTGTCCTGGATCTAATTCAGCAGTTGAAAGAGTTTTTTTCAGTTGGTAAAGATTTTGGGACAAGAGAGAAATCAAGATTGAATGTTGACATTTTAGCTGCAGTACTTGCCGTAAAATTCAGTATTAAGGATATTTTTTGCTCCGAAATTTCCGATATATTAGAAAAAGATATATTGACAACAACAACAACAAAAATTCAATGAGGAAATACTCGTTTAAGTAAATAATTAAAAAGAATGCAAGCGTAAATAGCGCATTTTTGTTTGAGTAAAATGTTGCACATATATAGGTTGTAATTTTTTCTTAAAAATTTCGCGTGCGAGCGTCCTCCTTTTCATTGTAAAAAGACTGGTCACCTTACTATTATTTGGTACCTAGGTATGTACAACCCTAGTGATATATATATATATCAGGATTTATTGGAATGTTATCAGTTACATTTGCATTTTCTTTATATTATTTACAGTACTTTCCCTCAATCTTATGTTTTCATCTGAAACTAAATTAGAGCAAGACAACTCACCACCTTCCCATTCTTTCTCAGAAATCTCTCGCAATAAATTTGCAATTTCATCAGAGCTTAGACCTTTTCTACGAGCCTTCGTTTCTGGGTGTCTGCTCTGCACAAAGTTCGAAAATCGAATGATTTTTTTTTATGAGCGGATAGCTAAATGTGTTATGTAACGAAACACTTAGACACAACAATTTTAGAAAAATATATTCGTTTCCACCACTAACCCAATAAAACTGCATTCAAGGTCAAATAAATATGCGATAGTACTTTAGGAAGTTTGTTTTACAAATGGTAATGATAAGCGACAACTATTTATTACAATAAGATTGCGTTGGTGTCAAAATGACCCCAATTGAATTTTTAGATATTTTTAGTTGTAAAATTTCTCCTAAGTAACTTAGAGCCACAGAATTTTTACTAAGTAATTATAATAGAAAATAATTAAAAGTCACAAAAAATTTCAAATTCCCGGCAAACATGCGGAAACGAGAACAAACTGAACAGGTTCCAGTGTCAAATTGACACTGATGGACGTTCTAGTGTTAATAATTATTTTGGAATGAAATCAATTTATGCTCATTTGCAAACATTTTTTTAAAAAATTTGCTTCAAGTGATTCCAAGAAATCATATAACATTTCTGAAAACAACAAAACGTTTACCATATTGACTCTCCCTGCATTTTCAGTTCAGCAAGACTGCACAATTTTTTACAAAACCCAATCACGTGCTCCAGAAACAATTTTATCACAAGCCATCACCCATAAACAAAGTTTCTCTCAAGAAATCTGAAACCCAAACTCATTTTTACTTTCCGCCAAATATCTCCCCGCGTAACTTTTACGGACACAAAAGAGCAAGAGGGAGCATGTTTGAGGAAATCCGAAAAATTTTCCTTCTGGAAACGTCGATTATTATTGATCTCACCCGAATCCATGTATCCAACTGGGGAAGAGACTTGCAGATTTCTTTCCTCTTGCAGGATTCTGAAGAATCGATTTTGCAAGATTTGGGACATACACTCCGTTCCCTTCGTTCACGTCTCTTTCCAAAAAAGAAGGAATGGCACTGTGACTGATTTTATTGATTAAGTCTATTCTAATTGTTAGGGTTTTGAGGGTTGATAATGTGGTAGGTGACATGAGCTTTAATTTTAGTGGTTTTGAAAGATATTGTTTGGGAAATGGAGGCTTTTACGTGTAATTGATTAAATTTTATGTTGTTTTTCTGACTAATGAATCTATTTATTCAGTATAATAATAAAGCAATTTTTATATGTATGACAAGTTAAATAAAAAACGAATATGTCAATTGCTACTTAGATAAACAAAGGTACATTTTATTTTAGTACTTTTTATTGAAAAGTTACAATTAATATATATATATATATATATATATATATATATATATTAGAATCACAATATTAAATGACAAAATAGAAGGCGATTCCCCATGCAATTTTCTATTTTCCTTTCTATATAGGGTGATGAACTATTCTTTTTTGCTTGTTACTATTTATTCCTTAATTAAATTTAATTATTCTAATAAAATACTATATAGTAAAATATAAATCACATTCAAGGAAATCGCTGGAGGAATTCGAACCCACGACCCTCTGATTAGAAATCCATCACGCTATACATTGCACTACAGGGACACAGCGAGAGAATTTCCTGTCTCTATATGCTGTTGGGCTATTTTGTGTGTGTGTGTGTTACTATTTATTTATTTTTTAAGTAATGAATTAATATTTAAAAAAACTGTATTAACATCAATTGTTCTCCACTACAATTTAAAAAATGTATTAGAACTTGAATGGATGAATAGAAAGTATTTTATTAATGATTGAAAATTTGAACATGATACATATTTATATATATACATATAAATAAATATATGTATAAGGAGATAATGAATTAATAGTAGGAAATGAAAAACACATGCTTGGTATTATATACAATCACATTGATTTTCTATTTATATCCAATACGTATGTGCAATCCTAATATTTTTAAGTGAGTAATATTTCAAAATTTAAGTGATGTTTTAAAATAAAAATATTTTAAAAACTCAAGAAGTTTTTTTTTTCAGAAACGTGAAATAAGTATAATGTAAATTAATCTTAATCAAATAATAAAAAAAAAGAATCATAAAAAATAATAAAAACGAATAATAAATAATTAGTATTAAAAACATTTTAAGAATGCAATAACTAAAAAATAAAATTTTTTATTATTGCCTTAAAATATCATATTCGAATCTCTATCATTCAATCTAGTAGAAATATATGTTAGTAAAAGAAACAACTATTTTAGAACGCGCTACGCGCTTGCAACGTTTAAAACAGTGCAAAATCCAGATGAATCGTGCAGCGCGTTCTAAGCGTTGAGGTATAGATTGAGGTGAACGCTTCTGGATGTATGTAACGGGGTTAAGCAATTGGTTAAAAAAAATTGCTGATATACCATTAGGTTGTACAGTATAGGTTGTACATCAATAACTAGTCAAACGGTGAAACATATTTAACCATTTCTTCTTCTTCTCATAATTTCCCTACAAGAGTTAACGTGTTAATTCTCTTATAATCATTTTAATGGAGGGCAACCAAACATATAACAGGCAGCCATTGCAATGTACGAAGTCAGGTTAATATAGACTTATCAGGTAATATAGACGAAGCAAAATTGATCATTATTTATCAGAACTTCATAAATGTTTCTATAAAGCTATCTAGTATTACACAATAAGTGTTAAAATTGTAGTAGAGAAAATATGGTGAGTTTTTTTTCCCTGTGAGATTTATAATTAGGTGAAATTTCAGCATTTTACACTTTGCAATTATTTTTAATGTAATCTTAAATGTAAGTAAAATCTTTTTGTAGCACACATGTTACGTCATATTCTATATTTATAAGATTTTTTTTTAATTTAATTATGTCACAATTGCGAATGAATTTACTTCTGGGTATTATTTATGCCTATAAATAGTCAAAAAAATTATAAAACAAAAATATTATTCTATAAAAATATTTTTGAGTGCTGCTTCTATTCATTAAAATTGATCTTATACGTATTAGGAGTATTAAAAAAATTCAATTAAGAAAACTTAAAACTTTTCTTAATATATTTTGATTTAAATTAATTATATTGTATTCAAAGCATATTACTTGCAACATAATATACAGTCGATTACGAACCTCTGTATTGCGAATTTTTTCTATATATCGAACTTTTTTCTGGAACCAAGAACATTTCACGATTTTCTTCGTAAGATAACCTCCCAATAGCGAAGTGGATTTTCTATATTACGAACTTTTTTGCTTGTGATTCAATTTTTTCGCACAATTTTTGAAGTATTTCTGGACATTTCAAGAAGTTGTTTTGTCTTTTAACACGTTTTATGGTGAGCATAATTCCTGAATTGGTTTTATTAGGTGCCTAACTCGCCGAGAGCAATAGAATTCTGGGCGTTTTTACCAAGAAGGGCAACCTTTAACCACCGTTATCCAGTTTGCTGGAAACATCTTCGATATCACCTTGTATCCTTAGTGGAATTGTCTTGTATCTTTGAAGTATCCATTCATTTGCAGTGTTGATCCGTAGTACTGGTAACTTCGTTTCTTGTAGCACGAAAATGTCAAAACGTAAGAGCTTGAGCATCAAAGAAATTTTTTTAATTCTTCAGAAGTACATAAAGGTGTCAAGAAACTTTCCTTGTAGTTTTTCTTTCTTTGTTTTCTTTTTTAAATAGGTAAGATAATAAAATAAATATATATTAATTTATAAAACGGTGTGAATAAGAATTTTTTTTTATTATATAGTGTTTATGAATTCAGAATTTGTTTTATGAGGTTTATAAAGGAAATTGAAAGATAACCTTTATATAACGAATTTTCTATATAATGAACATTTTTCAGGATTTAGCAACTTCGTTATATAAAGGTCCGACTGTATATGCATACATATATAAATAGTGAGAAATGATAATGATAATTCGATAGATAAATAGATAAACAGACAGACAAAGTGACAGACATATAGACGGAAAGGCAGACGAATAGAAAGGTAATGTGTGTGTGTTAAAATTAATATTCAGAAAGTATTTGACCAATTTTTGAATTTTCGTATTCATCATTCGCTGATGTTTATCAAGTAAGTATTATTTTTTGAAGTTCAGTCTGAAAAAGATAGCAAACAAATTATATATGTGAAAAATCCTTAAGCAAAATAAATGTTAGTTTAAAATATTTTTTATTGTAATATTTAACATAAAATACGTATGATTATTAAGTATTTAGCTTTAATTATATTATTATAAAGTTAAGCCAAAGTTGATTAAGTTAGCAGCAGAAACTTATACACTTTATAATCTAAATAACATGATAAAATCAATAAGATGATATAGTAAATAATTTTGCATAAGATTTCTCTAAGATCTTTATCACAACTCTCAAGTAAAAGTAATTATATTCACAGAAAGAATATTCCAAAATATAAAAATCTCCTCTTTCGTTATACCTTAATTTATATTGTGTGAGGATTTTGCATTATGCTCGGGTTAAAAGGGGCTAAATCAAATAATAAGACTCTTGTTTATAGTGAAGACTTTCGTATTTTTCTATTCCAGGAAATATAAAAATCCTTCCCATCCTATCTTTAATTTAATTTTATGCTTACTGGTGGAAGTAATCAAGTTCAGCATTGCTTTCCCATCAGTTTTACGCATTTCATTAATTCTGAATATTTTTTTTAATTTTTACCGTGAGAGAAAACTAACTTTCGACCTCGGCTTAATGCTTTCTAATGCACAAAGGGAAAAAAAATCTTCATTCCACTTCCTAGTAAGACATTAATTTTGTATTTATATTCAGCTTTTTCATCATTGATTTATTAAGAATATTAAAAATAAGGGTATTAATATTCAGAAAAAATATTCCGAGAAAAATAAGTACTATATTTTTCGAAATGCAAATCAATTATGAATATCCGAGGAGAAGATGTCCCTCGAAGTTTTAAATTAAGTTTTTCTTACATTAGAAGGCATAAGCAAGAAATGTTCAACGTTAAAAATTGTAAACTTATTTAATGTTTGTATATTTCGAATGGAATGTAATTAAAGTTGTGAATTATTGTGCACAACTTTAATTATTTGAAACTTATTCAAATATCTAAAAATTATGCGTTAAGTTATTAATGCGTAATAGATAGCAATGAATATTTACTAAATCAAAAATTAAAATTTATGTTTTCAACCTAAAGTTTAAAAGAATATTTAAGGTTGGCGCAGAGCCTCTTAAACTGTGGGGTGCACCCTCCAAGAAAAGAGGAACAAATATAGAAGGGAGGGGCGAGCCTATTGAAAAGTCAAAAACAAAAGATTATTTAAAAAATTATTGATTTACTGAGTGAGTAAACAAACGAAATTTATTTTGACACAATAAAAAATAAAATACACATTTACACTGATATAACACATGTATATATGTATCAGTACTACACAATGCATTTTATAATTAATTTAACAATACTAAGTTGAGAACAAGTTTAATAATTACCAGTAACCCCATTGGCTTGTCATATATAAAATTATACACAAAAATGAACACTTATCTTGCTAATTTGTACGGTTTATAATTAATCCTTTAAACACAAAATCAAACTTAGTGGCGCAACAACCCATGAGGGCCAGGGCCTACTGTGCCCATCCCGATAAAGGTGACCATTAGGCGCTGAGGTGCATGAGCAGACGTCCCGATTGGGTAGTCTGTCTGAAGTGAGACCCCCAGTGTTTAAGTCCCCAAGCAAGCTTGCTACTTATTTATCGATCCACTGTAAAAGGGATAGAAGTCTGAGTCTACCTTTCCCAGCCCGGGAATACCTAATCCCTTTACTGGCTTTTAAAAATTTACAAGATTCGCTCCACAATGCCGCCATTTTCCACGCAGGCACAAGTAGGCAATATATTAGGGGGAAAGGAAGAAAAGGTATAAAAATAGGCTAATCCTCCGTAATGAGTAAATTCTTCGCAAACACTGTCAAGTACTTTTTATTGCATTCCAATAATAATTGCATTAATACTTCGGAATAATATTATGGATATCTATGCATAGAAAAGATCGTACTTCGGAAAGATGTATATATACGTACGGGGTAATTAACGCTTTGGCTGAGCACGAAGTTTATCTACGCCAGTGGCGCTTAAGAGGTTAAAGTCGTGTTGTAGCTTTAACGTCAAAGTATACTATTATGGAATTCAATACATTTTTATTGTTTGGAGGAAGGGGGCGATGAAAACTATAATTGAATATAGTTGAATATTTGGTCGCAAACATTGAAAGTTTAGGAAGCACTGGGTTAGCGATAAAAATCAAAGTTACATGATGCTTCAATAAAAAAATTATGAACTTCTTAGTTATTACATGTAAACAAAAACATGAAAAAGTGCTTGGTGATGGAAATAAAAAAATTAAAAAAAAAATTAAATCCTATCTTTTATGTAGTAGTTTTTGACAAAGGAAAAAACACCTATATAAAGAGCCCAAATGAAAAGTGGACAAGCTCAATAAAAAGAATAGCTTAATTGGAAATGAAAAAAAATCGTCAAGTTCTTTTTACTACAGGTCATATTATTTCTACAGTAGTTATATGCTTTCCCTGTAGAAAGAACGTGGCTGATTTTAGAATAAGTCCTGTACAACTGCCTTCACCTCATCTTCCGAAAGGAAATGTAATGCTTCCTTAAGTGGGAAAAAGTATGGATGGTTTCAGAGAGACAAATCCGGACAGTACAGTGGGTGTTTCAACACTTTTAAATGGAATGTTTTTACAGCTGTATGGATTTCACGGGTTACGTTTGGTCGGCATTGTCATGGAGATTTGATATTGTTTGCCAATTTATAGAAACCTTTTACAACAATATTTCGAACTGAGCAATGATCACCATAGACTGACCCCATTCGGATGTCCAATTCCAGCTCATCTTCCTCAATCAGAAATCATAATACCACCTATTGTTCCGATATGAACGTATCCATGGACACATGATTTTTGATTTATTTTTGCAATCACAAATATGTATCATTATTGCGCGTCGTATGTGGTGTACACTTACTACCTACCTTTATATCTATGTTCAGTGGCACAGCTATAATTGTAAACGTTCTTACGCAATTACACGTGCCCCCTTTTCATTTGGGCATCCCTTATATATGTGGGGGGGGTATGTGTAAACCAAACTTAATATAAATTTCAATTCCAATCTTACATATTATTTACTGTATTTCTTAATTAAAATATTATGAGTTCATATTCAGTATACTTTTATCCCCTTAAAAGGATTGAACCAAGTGTTTTGGTTTATTTCCTATTCCTATAAAAACAACATGCATTTTCCCAGCAAACAAGAATCAAGAGTTTTCCTAAAGCTGATTTTTTTTTTATCAAAATAACTACTATTTCCTTTTATTTTTCTTTCGTTGTTATAACATCCATATAATTTTCTCTTAGTGTTTCCCTATCTAGAAGTATGTGGGGATTTTGCAGTCCCGTTTTCGTTATGTACTTGTAGCGAAATTGCGTATATTAGCCATTCTCCTTTTCTACGGTAATAAATATATTGTTATCTCTTGTTACGATAATAAATTAAAGGTTTGTCTCTTTTTACATTTGTAGCAACCGATAGCGTTAATTACAAAAATATAATATTGTAAATCTTAAATTAAAAACTTAGGAAAGAAGAAGAACAAGAAAAGAATAAGAATATTGAGGAAAAAGTAATTTAGAGGTTTCAGAAATACACTAACAAACACTTAGTTGTAAATTAAACAACGTTTTAAACGTCAAATACCCACTTCATTTCCTTATATTACTGGGCAGAAAACAGGAAAAGAGAATGCAAAAATTGTGAAAAAAAAGTATAAAATTGTTTATAATAAATCTAAAACCCAATATATCACCATATCGAAATATATTATTCATCAAAAAGTAATTAGTTTATTTTATTGAAAAGAGAAAGCACACGAAGGAAATAACTCACTGTATTTGGAGAATGGTTTAGAAATGTATTTTTCACGTAATGTCCAACACACATATGGGTGTAAAATATAAAAATAATGCATACAGTTTAAATATTTTTAAAAGGTCAAAGTGTAAAAATTAAAATTAAAAACTGTATTAAAATATGATAATAAAATAATAATAATAATAATAAACGTTTCAACTTATGTTTAGAAAACGTTTCCTGCTTTTGGCATCATCTTCTGATTTCGCAACGTTTAAGAACGAGTTTTTAGGAAATCGGCTTTCAGGGAGTGGGAGGAGGGCAGTATTAAATAAAATTTCCTATTTTTAAATTACAAGACCATTAATATGAAATTTTAACAAGCACTTTTTTTGCTATTGAAAAATTTTATGTGGGTTGGTTGTATTTGCAGAAAGTAACCTCCAATTGGCGACAATTACTGGATTTATTTATAAAAATTTCCATTTTTGAAATATTACACCTATAGCCTCGAAATACGGTGAGGATATTTCTTTTGTTGAGTGAAAAATCACTAAGAATGGTTTCGCGAAAATCAAATCCCAGGGGTTGGTGTTACGGAGGCGTAAAAGTTCAATAATACTGTAACAGGAATTCAAATCAAAGTTACTTGTAAATCAAAAGGTGAGAAATGTAAAAAAATGTTTTTATGCAATTGAGTTTAATTTTATGACTTACAGATATCAATATCTAAAAAAAAATATATATATACAAGCATATATTATTATGAAATACTCTTCAAAGCGGGTAACGGCTAGTGAGAAATTAAAATATTAACCAGGAATGTAGATAATATGTTGTTGTTTCCTTCCCGAAGGAAAGGAATGAAAGTTGTCGGAACCTGAGACAGGTGGGATTTCTACACGATAAATGGTAACACTACCTATTTCCACCTCCATAATTTTGGCATAGAACTGGAAGGGAGGGAAATATTCTACAGCCCCCTGCACCCATGGTTTTTGCTACAACCAACCAGAAGACTTTTAGAACCACTGATTTAACGAGCACGTACTCTGTATGTATTCGAAGGATATTCGGTGGCATCGGGCATCGAGCCCAAGCCCTCTGGTCAGCAGTCCGATGCACTAGGCTACCCACATATACGAAACAAATGAATAAGCTTTACTTCAATTGTGTTTGATAATGCCTCAATTATCCATGATAATGCAAAAAATCTTTTTTCTTCATAAATCTCAATCGCCCTTATAGTTAGGAAATTCAGATATTTCTTATCTAGTAACACGTTTGAGACATTTATAGGGATTTATAAACATATCTGTTTGAAAACTATTCGAGATACCGAAATATGTTATTTGTATTCGAAGCCATAACCACCAGGACATTTGCCACCAGGGCGCTCTGGAATGACACCAATAAATGTTTTATCTCGATGAAATTCCGGAACTACATCCTTCCTAAAGAGGTCACGAAATATTTTTATGAATAGGCCCATCCCCTAGGCCCACTTTTTCAAAACAAATTTTTTTCTGAAGTGGGAGGTATAAGTTATCTCAAGTGATGAAGAATGCATCGTATTTGTTAACAATTTCCCCTAGAGTACCCACCAAAAAATTCAACACAAATCCAACGGATATATTTTGCTATCAATATAAAATAGGAAAGAATATTTTAAATGATGCGATGTGCGATATCATAGGTGGAATATATGCGCGGATATTTACAAATTTCTGCTGTCTAGCCGAAGTCTGATGGCAAATCAAATATTATTTCTTTTTTGCTTATGTTGGTTTTTTCTGAGTTTAGTATTTTATGGTAGAAATGCGCAATTTGGATTTCGAAAATTCAGTTTCTACTAGAGGCGTTCACACGGTCTAGAATACTGTCTGGAAAGAAAATGTATGACACAATTTAATATAAGGTTTATTCCGAAGTAGAAATCACGAGATTGGAGGAAAAATTGCTTTCAGTTTTGGAAGCGTTTTCAAATGTTTGATCTATTTATTAACGTATAACCTTACAAAAATGTCTTATTTTTGCGTTTAAGGATAGTCTCATGATTTATATATATATATTACAGATCATTATCCTTACATATATATATATAATGAACTTATCTCTAAAACAAAATCTCCTATTTACCATTTAGCTATTCTTTTACATAATGTACTCGAGTTTAAAACTAAACAGCTAATTATTTCTCAGTGAGTGAGAGGGAATATGAATGTCTCTCTGTTCTGTATTCGATGGCTTTTGGCGATATTTATTTCACAAAAAAAGATATATTCTGAACATAACAATTCCAATCCCAGCTAATTAAATTTTATGGTCTTCGTATGTCCGCTTCCACGCTTTACTTTCCAATATAAAACCTGAAATTTTCCAACCTAAAAACTGATTATTTAGCAGTTTTGTCTGGAAATAAGTATTGAGTCCAATTAAATTGGGCCACTTGGCGTTCGTTTCTCTCAGCGAAAAGATGTGCCGCCTGCTCGCAAAATAAAACTTTTTCTTTCAAAAGTTCTTGATACTAACTTGAACACACACACGTATATACGCATGCAGACGTTTTGTGGTTGGAGTGGATTGATTTCTTTGCTTATTGCAAATTGATATCTATTGGTGTGATGTACCTAGTCAATTTAAATCCCGATAAAGATAGGATGAGCCCCAATTTCCAAAATTCCACACACGTCAATGAGAGGACTTTGCTCGTCTATAAATTTAAATCATATAATTATTTTACGATGAGATGGCACGTCAGGGTCACTTAACTCGGATTCATGAATCGAGTGCAACAACAGTGGCCTAGAGCTTATGACAGAAAAATTTAACTTTCATGGTCTAATGGGTCGAAGAAATTGCGTAAAATATATTTTTATTGAAAGTGTTTGAATTATATTTATGATACATATATTTGATAATATTGCATGTGTTTTTAAGGAGTGTTGGAAAGCTAAGATCTTATTCTTTTTGACAATTTGAAGTTTTTACATTTTCAAATTGTATAGATTATACCCTTTCTAAAAATACCTTACTTTAACCTCTAAGGTTATTAGAAGCCCTTGAAACCTATCTTTCAATAATCGTTGAAACTGGGATTATTTTAATGGCAAAACATGTAAACAAAATACTTCGTTTTTACTTAAAGTTGACTATCTGATGTAAACCAAAACATGCATATTTTATTGTAAATTGAGCCATTTATTTTTTTATTTCCTAGTTTTATTTTTTTCCTTCCTGTATACATCAAAATCAATTTATCTCAAAAAGTAAATTTCAATGTTCGATGTACCTTTTCTGAGAAACTACTGTTCAAAGGTATTTAAATTTATTATGATATATTTATATATAATGATAACTAATATATACTGAAGTGAGCTTTTAGTAAAAAAATCTATTTTTTACAAATTTTTTTATGCGAAAAATGGGTCAAATTTCAGTATGTTTCCTAAAATAATTTATAAATTATGAAAAAAATTAAAAATTAGCTAAAAGCAAATTTCAGTATAATGAGAAAAGTGTACTTTAATTGTATGAAAATTTTCAAACATGTACAAACATGTACAAATATATTAAGTTATGTTAAGTTAGTTTTTGGGGGTAAATTACATAATATGTGATTACATATGTAATTTACCACCAAAAGAACTAACTTTTTTCTACACTCTTAATTATACATTTTCTTCATACCACGTTACATTACATCAAAAATAGAGCATTTGCTCAAAAATCTTTCGAATAGTCATGAATTTTATAAGATGTATAGAATCTTAATTTCTCAAGTATAAGAAATATCTTGTAATTTAAAATTATTTGTAGTGTTCATATTATGAACATTTTAAATTATTGTACATCATTAACTGGTATTGATAAACTCGATAAACTTTAAAATCTAATAATGTTAATATATAGTGTTTGATAAAACAACTATGTTGGTATTGTAAATTTATAGGAAAATCAATAGAGAGCTCTGTATATAAGTTCACATTGGATAAAAAAAAGATTGCTCTTATTTTTCCGTTTTGTGTGTAAATACAAAAACATAAAAATATTTCATCTGAATTTATATAATAAACGCACATATTACTATTTTTTTTTATATATTTGTATGCACTTGTTGGTTTTCGATAAAAATTATTAAAAAGAAATATATATTTTTGAAGCATGCTAAAACTAAATCTCTTAGAATTTTAAGGTAATACATGAAATATAACAACAGCGCAAGCGATACGGTGGTTTAGTAACACTGTCTACTCTGCCGTAGGGCCTGGGTTCAAATACAGAAAAAGGCACAGATGTTTGTAAATGTATAGTGAATTTGCGGCATGGGGATTCTCTAAATAGCCGTCGAGCCGCAAGTCATCTCATGAGGTTGGTGGAAGAGAAATAGAGGTGCGAGGCCTCTGACCACCACCAAATTGTTCTCCCTCGAAATTGGAATGGAACCAACAAAAATAGTACTGTCACCAGCATGGTGTTCAAAGTTACAGATAACGACTAGCATGTTTCAAACCCTTAATACCACGATGCATTTTTGTGGGCCTTGATCTGATGGTACTGTCGATCATGAGGCATAAGTATCAATTATTTATATGACAAAAATCCTTCTTTGAGGAGATGTATTTGTTAAAAATCAATCATCCTATTTTACAATATTACAGAAAATATTAACATTAAAAAAAAAAGCCCAATAAAATAAAAACAATGTTTTTACTTATTATGGAGGAAAAAAAAAAGTCATCATTTTTTAATTCTCTAGAAAAAGAAGTATCTGAGGGACATATTTGTCTTGCAAAAGAAAAAATAAGATTCTTGATAGAAAAGCTGTTTGAAATTATTTCCATCCAATTTCACTGCGTAGATTAAAAGCTTTGGACTGCAAGCCATGTCGATAAGCAGTACCATGCATCAAGCTTTTCTTACCTTGGGAATAAATGTTACACGTCACAAATTTGCTAATTTATTACAGCACATTTTGAAAGCTCAAAAGTATTTTGGGGGCCCCAATACATAATACTATTTTGTAAAAAGGGGGTTTTCTTTAAAATTTGTATTTTATCTGGACACACACACACACAACCGGTCTCTCTCTCTCTCTATATATATATATATATAATATATGCTATTTTTTGTTTTTGAAGTTATACTTCTTTTGGGGAGTTAAATAGGATGAGGGAATTTTTTACAATTCCCACACCGTCACGGATGTAAGCCCCGTCACAGATGCGAAAATCCTTTGTCTAGAAATATCAGAATGAGACAAATCTTTCCCCGTTTTAAAATCTGGGAAAAATATTTCTCTTCACTTTTCTGAAGGGGGGACCCCCGGGTTTGAAGGGGAACCTAATGATCACAGTCGAATGCTCAAACTGAGCTTATACACCCCGTGGCAAAAGCCTTTGCTTTTCGCTCCGTAGGAACGGATACAAAATCTTTGTTTAGAAATATACAGAATGGGAGATCATTACCTTCAAAATCCTCAAAAAAAATTTGAAGAAGGGAACTCCCGGGTTTGAACCGGGGACCACTCGATCTGCAATCGAATGCTCTACCACTGAGCTATACCCCCGCGTCATCGGACCTTTACATTGCATTCCGTAGGAACGTATCGAAAACTTTGTCTAGAAAAATGCGAAGGGGAACGTCATTCCGCCTTCGACCCCTATTTTTTTCCTGTTTCCTGTGCGGGTTTTTAAATTTATTTAAATCGGTTATCCAGATTTGGTCCCGATTGACTGAAGGTTAGTATCGTTCAACTCTTCTCGTGATCACCTTTCGTCCTTGGCCCCTCTTGCCATGCTGAAGATTTTTAGAAAGACTTTAATCTTGTTAAGCCAAAGAATTATAACTTCTTACGTGCATACATAAGTACACACACACTTTTTTTTGCTTACAATGTGATAAATCGCTTAACTTAATTTTTTATTTTTGCAGTAAATATATATACACATATATATTAATATTTAGCAGTAGCTTTTGTTTTTGAAATGCACGATATATATTTATTACACAAACATATTTACTTTATCAAATATATAATTTGGAATAAAATACATTCTTCAATTATTATTTTAATGCATTTATTTGATTTTGTGCAATCGACAGGTGTATAATAATTAGTGTTAAATAATCCATTTATAACTTATTTGAAAATTATGGATTATTTGGAAGTGGGTTTTTATTTATGTTACTGTCTGAAACAAAACAAAATGCTATTGTTGACGGACTTCGTAATTTTCAATCACAGTCAAGAGACAAGGGGGTGACATCCGAGGTGGCACCTATTCTCCAAACATCCACACCACTTCATTGGGAAGGCTGTGAGTCTCAACAGATTTAACAAATGTTAGTCTCTCTAGCCTGCAGGTCTTCAGTTTCACTGACCAATCAGTTTCCATGGCCGGCCACAGTTTATTTGTGATGCCATGGACTTATTAAATGGGACTTATTGAAAGTTAACTTAAAATTACTCATAAAGAGCCTTTTTATTTTCTGTTTAGAATCTTTACGAAATATTACAGTTTATTTCAAATTTCCATGTAGTACTTATTTTTTTTATTTTATAACTCACAAACGCTCAAGATTTTTATCTTAATACTAATTATTTTCTCATTCTCTTATATTTTGATGAAAATTACCGCACAAAACATATGCATCGTTTTATTTCCGAAATCTTCAAATCCAAATATTTGTAACAAATTAAATTTGTTTGGATATTCATAATTCATCCTACTGTACTGCTTTCTTTGATTTTTTTATATTGAGTATATATATTTAAAAAGCTAAATTTTATTATTAGAAGTATTGTTTTCGATTTACAGCTTTCTTACCATCATATTTAATTTTTTTTTCACTGAATCTATTTCGTATAATTAATTATGTACTTATGTAATTTCTTAGAAATTAAGCACATTTCTTCAGGTAATTTTTAAAAGAAGTGTTGCTGTCTTTTTTTTTTTTCCTTAAAAATTACCAGACAGTTTCCATCAAAATTAATTGAAAACACCTAAGCCCATAAAAGGTTTAAATATTTACAGCCTTTTACTAGTAATTATGAACAAAGATGTTCAAGCATCTGCTCTTCTTTTAATTTTGATTTTTTGCTTTTCAACCCTCTAATCCAATCAAATATTCTTTACAAACTACAAGATGAGATAATCCCTGTCCACCTAATGACAAACCAACCCCCCATTGTACAAATTATATAAGTATGCATATTTACTGATCAGATTCTAAAACTGTAATGTATTATATAGTTCTTTTTTTTCAATATATTGTAAGCAAGAATAAAATGAATTCCAAGTCCTCGTCTCCGAATTTTAATTTGAAATTTAGTACGCGACATGACTATCGTTCGATAGCCATGTCGTGGAGTTTCAGCGTAAGTTAGAGGTGCGGGATTCTCGGAATGATGAGACATTTTAGAATTCTTAATATGACTTTTTATTAAGAATTTAACTTAGATTACTTAGATATCGAACAAACTTATATTAAGTGAGAATAAACCAAAACACGTAGTCTTAACTAACTCAGATCGCGCAAATTAGATCACTTATCAATATAAATATATTATATCCACGTGCCTTATCTCAATCTCAATAATATACTAGCGTTCAGAATATAATCTTCCTACCTTGGTTGAATACTCAACGTCCAATCTATTTCAAATCTTTCTCCTAAGGTTGTACAATGGTATGTACCTTTTAATTGGCGAGGTGGCGTCTTGATTCTAGGTAAGCCGTCGATCAACACTTCTATCTTCTCTACACTGAACTTTCTCTAAATTACCATTTTGCTCACTAAAATTTCTATACTTTTAAATGTTATCTTATTTGCATCTATGCTTCTTTTCCCCCTTTTTGGGATTTGGGTTGGAAAAGTTTTGCCGTGTCTGGCCGTCAAAGAACATAGGGAATTTAGGAAAGAACGCGAGAGATGTCACAAGTGCCTCTTCAAAAACAATGTTCCTAATCACCATTTCCTCTAAATTTTAATTAATTTGTATTCCTTTCTTGCTTCTGCACTTTGGCAGAGTCGAATACAATTGTTAGTAGGTAAATATTTTTTTCTACGATGTTACACAAAAACCGATTTTTTCAGAACTCTGCCCCGGTGATTTATTAATAGTCATGACAAATGAAAATTTCACAGGAAATTGCGTACGTTTTACTACGAATGGCATATCTAAGTCTCCTTGAGTGTCCAGTGATATTCTTGGTATACGTACAATTTCACTTTTCTGATCGCTTAAGGTATCCGATTACGTTCAGAACCGTGATTTCAAAAAGCCATAAATGGATAATTTCAGAATTTAGTGTCATTTGTTAGAATACATGTTAAAAATTGTTTCAAAGACATTTTTACAAAAACAAAAATTATTTAAATACAATATTTGGCAAAAATTTTCTCAGAATAAAATTTTTCAAAATGTTCTCCTTTTAAAAAAAATTCTATTATAAAATTTTTTTGCCTGTAATAGCTCAGACCATTAACAACTATGATTTTTGAAAAATTCACATTATTTTCAGGTTAAACCAATTGAAATTATTATCGGCGTTTTTTTTTTTTAAAATTTCTCTCCTCTGTTGTCGTAAAAACATGATAAACCCACTTACTTCAAGTTATGTATTTCAAAAAAATTTATTTGAGCCTCTGTACAGAGGTCTGAAAATATATATAGGAATTATTATAAAAAAGCATTTTTTACAAAAAAAAGAAAATTTTAAAAAGGGGCATTTTATGTTCTTTTGTCAAATATTTTATTTAAAATTTTTTTTGTAATACTATTTTTAAAACAATTTTTTATACATTTTCTAATCTAAGTGACACTAAATACCCTAAACATTATCCATTTACACGCTTTTCAAATCACGATTCGAAGTCGGATCTATAATAAATTCACGCTGATATATATTCTTTTTAATTTTTCCTCTACTGAATTTCTGTATATTAATGAAAAAAAAAACTTTCTTTAAATATCATCAAATTAAGTTTTTGTGTAAAAAAAAGTAAATAAATTTTAAAAATTTATCAATCTTTAAAAATAAATATCTTGTGCTGTAAAATATTAGTGTTCTCTGGTTATTTAGTATTTTTAAGAGTTAAAACTGCCTTAAAAAAGTCATTCGGTTTTTTCGTGTTATGAGAATATTTGATAACTTTGTGGGCTGACGGTTCTTTAAAGCAGTGGTCTCCAACCCATGGTCCGTGGACTGGTACTGTTCCATGGATCAAATACTACCCCGGTCCGCACAAGAAACATTAAATTATTTCCCTTTTATTTACTGTGGTATATTTTTCTTGGTTTTAGACTACATTTTATGAGAATCACTTTATATTCTTTGTTCAATCACTTTAGATTCCTTTTTTTTTTGGTGTAGCTATATTTTATTTAGAAGTCACGATTATAAATACAATTAAATTAAAATTATTAAATCAAAACAGTCTAAAATATAAGCAATCAACATCCACCCCTCCGCGGGCCGCGTTAAAATTAACAAACAGTGACCGGTTCGTGGCGATAAAAGGTTGGGGAACACTGCTTTAAAGTACCAAATAATTAATTAGCTCTAACAAATTAAATTTCCCATAAAATGACTATTTTATTCATCTAAGTCACTTAATTTCCAATGCAGTGATTAAAGAAAAGATATTGTTTGAAAAATTGCTGTTAATCATAATGCGGTAGATAAAGGGTTAAGTGGTCAATGCAAGGTTAAACAAAGATGATGACCAATTCAGCAGCCTGGGCCAGGTCTCTCCACGCATCACCACCACCAAAGAAATCCATTCAATGGGTGAAAAGGGATTTCTATCTCTTTCCCTTGAAACAAAAATTCCTTTCCTCGACAGCACCATAAAGAATTCAGCTAAAATGTAATATCTTCACAACGTTTCTTTCAACCAAAAACAAAATAGTAAAAATTCCAGTGTCCATGTATTTTATTTTACAGAAAACACTTCAAAGCATAAGTATCTGTTGTCCAATCATATACGTATATACGAGTGCAGTCGAACCCCAATTTATCGAGCCCATATTTAACGAATTTCGTGATCTAACGAATTTTTCTTTTCCCTTGATTAAAATGAAGACAAAAAATCTCTACTTAACAAATAACAAACTTTGAATTGACGAATTACTTCAGCGGCAGATTTTTATTTTATTATTATTATATTGGATTAGAAGAAATAAGATTTCTTTTCAAATGACATTTTTTGTCTGGAACCGAAGTCTTATATTGAGAAAAGCTGATTTTAACGTAAAGGGGAGCCCATTATTAGACTTAACAGGTGAAAATGAGACATGAATGTAACCTATCGCTTGAGTTTTAAATATGACTAGGAAATTAAGTTCTGAAACTGTTGTCAAAGCTGTTTATTTTCTAATGTTTACGTTGGTTGTAGAAACTGAAAACAGTCATCATGAAACAGGATGTAAATGATGCAGTATTTCATTCTTCGCATAAAGTAGAAAAATAAATTTTCAAGTCAGGTACCAAAAATATTGCCAAACGTCTGTTAACCTGTATTTAATATTTCCGATTTACTGGTGCGCAATTATTCACTAATAATATTTTTAGCTGGTGAATAAAAAGTGCGTAATTACTAATTAGGGATATTTTGTTGTGTCATTGCAAGCTTTCGTGAGCGTGTGTGTGTGTATTACTCATGATGTTCAGCATAAATTAGTTTCCTCGTAGAAAGGGAATGCACTATAAAATACCTCACAAGGTTATTGACAATCGTGGCTTAGATCTTAGCTCTTTCTAGAGCCCAACTCTATAATTACGAATATTATTCGTAATTTTGTACCTTTATCTAGTGATGATGATGACATCTGAGCTGGCACCTCCTCCTCTAATTACCACACAAACAAGAGAACACTGAGTTTCGACAGATTTAAAATGCATCGGCCTTTTCTACACGGCTGATTTTAAGTGCCAGCAGGGTTAGAAAGCACGATTCTGACGAGTTCGTGACCATAACCTCTAAGCTACTGTAACCACTTAAGATTCCTGAGGTTTTTTATTAATGAAACACCCTTATCCCACAATGAGTAACCTTGAGTTCCAAATAAATTTTATTTTCCGAAATTAAAAATGGTTATATATCTCGTTAATAATCTGGCTATAGTTTACGAATCATTTATGTAACACAACACAATCAATTCCATAATACCAGCAACTTGTTTCACAAGAGCATTTAACAGAGTGATACCATAACTGTGAAATAATTCTATATTAACAGTCAGTTATAAATATGATAAGAGTTAGGGCATGATAAATATGATAAGAGTTATCAGACATAGTTACCCTATTTCTTTGAACACGCTTTGAACTTTCTGTGAACAACTTATTGCTTTTTATTGCTGTATTTAAGACTTATTATGGCTTATAAATGTAAAGAGCAGATTATAAAAAATGAAATGGTCATCTGTGATCTCTATTGAAAGTAGCTGAAACTGATCAAGCAAAGGAACAACTTGGAGAAATAATGCATATTAACATGGAAATGAAATTTAAGGAAATTATTTTAAATGCTATCTAAAGATCTCCATCAAGAAAAATATAAAGCCATAAGTGTAGCACACTATCAACCTATCAAAAGGCAAAAGCAAGAAAAATGTCAACATGCTATTTGTCGGTAATCAAAGGACAATAACACTACAATAACTATATAAATATGACAGTTTTGCCTTAAAAAATCATTTCTCTAATGTTAGTTAAAAGTGTCTGTGATTTGTGTCCTTTATTAAAGCCACACACATTTGAAATATTTTATTTCAATTCAATTAGAACTTTTTTCTCAAATTATCAAAGAAAAATTGAAAAGTTTTCAAAAGTAGGTAAGTATACGTTCTCTTAATTAAATTATTTACTGAAATAATGATTTTGTCGTGTACAATAAAACTAGTTATAAGAAAAAGATTGGGGGACTCACTCAGTCACCCCAAGTGAGTCATTAACGTTAATATTGAGTGTTAAGAATCATAAAACTCATTGTCAATTAAATACTACGTAGACTGTATATTTCATTTAAATTCGGTTCTAATAATTTAAGCATTGTTTAATACATCGTTAATAATCTGGCAATAATTTATCAATCACTTATGTAATACAACACAATCAATCCCACTATAGGAGCAACTTGTTTCACAAGAGCATTTAACAGAGAGGGGAGGAGATTATAACTATGAAATAATTCGATATTAACAGTCAATTCTAAATATGATAAGAGTTATCAGACATAGTTACCCTATTCCATTTTTGAAATAATAACCGTCTGCGTTTAGATCCTTCCAGATCCAGGCCATTTAGGGAACACGAAACAGCTTCTAAGGACTCTGAAGAGCCTAGAGCCACCGAAGGCAGTGTGCAGTGAATAGATTAGCCAAAATCTACGTGACTGACAGTTATTCGTGAGAAATAGCCGTGGAATTCCTTGTGTCTCTTAAATTACCGAATCGCATAGTCCGAGTAAGTGCGTGGTTGATTTACGCGAAAGCAGTTGGTATAAGCCATCCGAATAGTTAGATACAACACAAACTAATTTAAATGATGGCCGCGGTTGTCATGGTAACCTAGGGTTTCGTGGACCGCCTCATGAAGCTGATCAGTCATCTTTGGGATCTGCTGGAGTAGAGATTAGTACTGGACGTGTTGGACATGCATGAATTTGTGATAATGCATGCTGCGGGTCTGGGAGGGAGGAAATCAGGAATTGTTAAGGAATTCATAAGGAAATTCGGGAATATTATTTAGGGATATTCTAGGGTATTAGACTTATTAACACCGTCTGTCAAAAGCCATTTGCGTATAATTAGTTATTCATGGAGAGATGATCACATTATTAATGTCCATGCAGAAACGTTTGAAAATGTGGATGTCTATGGGATAAAGAGAAAATAGCTTTAGTCTTTAAAGGCTTTACCATTGAGTTTAAATAATTGCCAATACCCACTCACAGAATTTAAAATGTTATTTTATTACTTGATGGCTAAATTTACGTGTTCAAAGTCTGATTTCTAAACGTTAACGACAGCTATTGGCTGTAGTTATCAATTGAAAGAGCTCGCGTCATCGTGAATGGATACTATAATATTATTAGTTTTATATTAAATTCGCTTTCATCTTTTTTTTAATAATTTAATATGGAAGTTCATTTATTTTAAAAAAAGGTTCATAAGGACTTTGGACTAGCTTTATTTATTTCAAGAGCTTTTAGGCTCCTGGTTTTTATTCATCCCGGAACATTTTAGAAAGATAATCTCATTTTTAAGGATTTCAAGTATTAATCAATTAGAACAACAATAAGGAAAAACATAATTATAATCCCATTCTTTTATCAATAATAAAAAATTTTAAAATGACATGTTTTTTATTTTTTCTTTTACAGTAGCACAACATTATATATGTTACTATCGCTTCAAATTTCTCATTAAAAATGCTAACACACAATTAATTTTCCAACATAACAACAGTGATGATTAATCGAAAAAGAAAATGATTTTGTTTTACAATTTATGTGTTGTAGGTTTTGTAAAGATCTATTCCATTGAACAACGCATTTAAAGCAAATAATTGCTTTAACAGATATCTAAATTTATACATTAGTACTTTTTAAACGTCAAAACCATTTATATGAAACTACCTGCCAAATTATCATCTTCTCCGTGTAGTAAATTCTTAGATATAAGCATTTCTAACTCTTATACAAAAGGTTTAAGCATTTAGGTTTTTTTTTTTTTCGAACTCATTACAGATGCGACGTTTAGATACGCATACTTAAAACGGATTACTGCCTTTTGTACTTTAATTACAGATAATTAGGCATTATTTTTACTCTTGGTTTTATATTATTTTCTATTGTCGTTACTAATAGTACAGAGACTGACGAAGTCAAATAAAATCCATAAGTCCCATTGATTCTTATAAAGTTCAGCATAATAAGGAGTTAAGAAATATGCCTTTAATAGAGAACCTTATTCAAATTACCCCGGGAGCGGTCGTGCGGGCCACAGAGTCACCCGGTACTCGAAACTCTTTAATTCTGTGAAAACAGCCTATTTGTTATCAGTGACCTTTTTAGTATTCTCCTATATGATGGTTTTCATGGGAACTAAAATACATTTGTAACATATTTCCTCTTTTTTGAGAATAACCAACGCTTTATACAATCTTAAGGTACTTGGGGTGATTGAGTTACCTACGTGTTATGAATGTTACACTTTCCCCTTGTAAATAATTTAGAGGTATTGATTGCTGTGCTGTACCACTTATTATGGTTTATAGATGTAAATGAGCATAATCTATATATATATATATATATATATATAAGTGGGCATCTGTAATCTGTCTTGAAGGAAGTTGAAAGTGATCATGCAAGAGAAGAACCTGCTGAAGTAATACATATTAATCATGATAGCGAAAATAAATTTGAGAAATACGATGAACATGAAATGTTTGAGTTGAAAAAATTTTCCTAACTTCTGTCATTTATCTAAGTACAAGAGAAATTTAAGGTTTCATTCATGAGAATTTTCTTAATCAAATGTATTTTCTGCTTTTGAAATTAAGTCGTTAATATTTACAATATTTACAGCAAGAGTCAAACTTATATATAAACATATACTTACAATAAAAAATGTGAGCAATTGTACCTAAGACAAATATGTTTCCATATCCTAAGCTAATTATTAGTGAGTTCTTTAAATTAACACTAGAAGGACTAAAACTTAGTATATACCTATATTGCCCAGAAGCAGTCAAAATGACTGCATTGTGAAGGAATAACTCTAATGTATATATAAATTTGTTTAAAATTAGTATTTAATGTTTTTTTATATCATTTATGTAATTAGTTATTAGTAAATATTAACATTAATAGAAATATACTTCACGTGGAAAAAAATATATTGTACAAAAGTCTAAGAAATTCTGTCATTATGTACACCATTGTTTTTCTAATTGAAATTAAAAAACAAGCAAAATGACTTCCTTGGGCCATCTAATGTTAATAACACATTCACTTTAGTTTCAATTATTACAAATAGTTCCACGGAAATTTCCTCGTTAACCTGCAAATAGCGTTAAGGTGTCCAACTAACCCTAAAATCATGTTTTTTTTAAAAATGACAATTTTATTTCATAGGCCCTCTTATTAGCTTCATAAAAATACCATGTGTTTTATTTTCCATTGACTGGGACAAAAACTACAAATATTTTAGTAAAAGCAGATAACTTTACATACGATTTCAAACTTTAAAATACGTTTTACTCAAAATGCGCTTTTTCGGAAAGCTCAAACGTGGACAGCGATTGCTCAAAAAGTTTTTAAAATAATTTAATGAAACTTTTTGTAAATGTTCTGTGTAACAGTAGAAGTGTTTTAACTTTCAGAGTTATCAATCACTGTTTTATTACAAAATTTGCCGTTCTTTATGTGAAAATAATCACTGCTTTTTAAGCAGTTTTATTATAAATAAGATAAAGAGGTCTAGTTTTTGCAAAAATTAAAATATCTCTTATCCTGATGGTCATGTCAAAAAGGAATAGCAAAGTAATACATCAAAATGAAAAATTGAGAATTTGTTCATTATTACTTGTACAGAATGGTACTTACTTTTTACCCATTTTCTCCCATTTTAGTAGCAATAATTTATTTTTCTCTTCTTAATTTTAGCCTTTTTTAAAAAGTACCAAAAAAAAAACTGAAAACCACAAAAAAAATTCCATATCTCCATTTTTTTAAAAAAAACTTTGTGTCAAGTAGTCGGATATCTTAAAGAAGTGTAGTACGTTATTGAAGTTCACATAACCGATAAATACATTAATAATTAATTATATTCTAACAATTAATAATTCAGAGTATGTCAAAATATAAGTTAAAAAAAGTTCAAAATGTCTTTCGAAAAATTTCATCTTTTGACACAAAAATTAAAATCCGCCATTCTCATAAATATTAAAACAATAAAACTAATCACTAGCATCATCACACACACACAATTCGCAACTAAAAAGTAATACAATCTAAAAGAACAAAAATACAATTTTCGTAAACACAAAAATCATCACCAGGAAAAGAAAAGTCATTTAAATACCTAGTGAATTCAATAAAAAAGTTATTTTCACTCCATGTCTTTTTCATTACAGTCAACAAAAGATAATATTCGAATGAGAGAAAATGTTTGTTTTCTCTTTGCCTCCTGATTGCTTTTCATTGTATAAAAACTTGGCTGTAATCTTACACAAAACTCCCTTCTAAAACGAGCTGAGCTCTTATCTCTGAGAATAAAAGACCAATTTTATATTGTTGTCGCAATTTTATTTAAAAAGAAAGATTGCTTCGCTATTATTTTTCTATGTTAAATAACAATTAAGCAAAGCTACATTTTAACACGTGGAAAGAATAACAATTAAAAAGTCCTGCTGGGAGTTACTCGAAAAAAATCTTTTAAATATCTTGGTACGGGTTGGAGATATAGCTGATGAGAAGTTATACGCATTGATTTTTTTTTTTTTGGGTTTAATTATTAAGTCTTCATCTCTTTTAAGAATGTAGAACGGCTATGCATTCATTAAAATCTTTTTATTTTAGCATACTTAAGATTTATCATTGTATTCCATCTCAATACCGATTTGGTTAAGTGGGTATTTTACAACATATATACTCTTTCTTTTGCTATTAAAATAATGAACATTTCATTAATAAAGTGACGTGTAATAAATCTAAGTATTTTTTTAGAAAAATAATATTTAAAGAAATGTATGGCCGTAGATTTTGTTTGTAGGAAGCATAAAATGAGTTTTTCTCTTAATATTTAAAACGAAAAGACAATTAAAATCGGTGATTATTATGAAGCTTACAAGCGATTACTTAGTAATAATGGTATTTAAATTAAAAATATAATTATATTTGTTTCCCATTAAAAAAAGGCAATGCTTTAATTGCATTATTTTTGTGCAATTAGAAGCAGAAGAGTTTTAAATTTTCACGGAGATTCCAGTTTATGAGAAAATTGTCAAGAGTAAAATATTTGAATATGAACAGGGTTCTTGGGAATTTCATTAAAAATTCATTCGGGGAAATGGCAAGCAGTGAAGATTCAATTAAAGAAACTTCAAGTGCTATTTTTAAATTGTGATTAATCATCTCCATACTTTATTCTTACTTTGGAATTAGACATCCAAAAATTATATTAAAAATTTATTTACAAAAGAAGTAAAATATTTTTTTGCACTACGTTTTTCCAGTACAGAATAAAAATAAGTAAATTAATTTGAATACGAAACTTTTAATATTAAAAAAAAAATTGCGTATAGTTAAAATTTTCATTTCCATAAACCATTTTCTACTTGGAGTATTTTATACCTCAAATGATAAACTGTCTCACTTAATTATTTTAAATAAACATTTCACTCTCCACCCCCTCCCCCTCAAATAATTAATTTTTGTTTTTATATTAATGTAATGAAGTGTAACAAAAATATCACAAATAAGGTCAATAACAAATCGTTATTGTCAAATACACAATTATATGTGTCTTAATAATTGAAAAATAATCCTTTCAGAAACACTAAAGAATGCATCATATGAAGTATTACTTTAAAATTTTATAAGACCTTTTTTTTATAGAAATATGTTAAAATATTTTTGTAATTTACTTCTCACCACCCACTGAGAGCTATTTAAAGAAAGGATAGCTTATACTTTTTGCATTTCTTTTATGTTGCATTACGTGATATTTATAAAAATATAAATACAAAAAATATACTGAAGAATTTAGGAATTAGGTATATTTTGCATTAAAAAAGTTAAGAAATGATATTTTTGTTGTTTCTTATCCTCGAACGTCTGACATTTGTCAGATCCGCTCCAGGAGAGTCGTTGACCACCAAAATAATCTGAAATAATAAGTGGATCGGATGTTAAGTCCCTCTTAAAAAGTCCGAGGCATCTCAGAATGTGACCTGGTGAAGCTGGATGGTCACAAAATTTGTTACAAGTGGGGTGGATTTTCTGCCCCAATCCTAGAAAAGACATTTCAAGTGGTCATTTGTTAGTCCACCCAGAGCAGTCTAGGAGCCACGGTCACATTTGATTTCCAGCAGAGAATCAGGGGATGCTCCTGTGAACCATTGATGCACAGATGGAATACGCCATATTAAATTGAGTTAACATTTTGCATTAAAGTACAGTTCTTGAAAGAGAGCAAAGTGTCAATAGCCGTTTCATTCTCATTGCCCTCTTTGGCCAGTCTATAAGTGAGTGATCTGATTACCTCTTAAGATGACATTGTGGTATCCTTTGGAGATGGACATTTGGGTCTGAATATCTTCCTCAGTTTAACCAGTGCTTCTCAAAGTTGCAATACTCGCGACCCAATATTCAATCATTATTTTCATTGGCCCCCATATAATAACAATGTACTGAATTCAATAATACTATACTTTGACGTTAAAACTACGATACGACTTCAACCTATTAAGCACCCCCGTGCATATAAACGTCTCGTTACGCCCAAGTCTTTATTTTCTCCAGACGTATATATACGTCTTTCAAAGTACGATTTTTTTCTGTGCACTGCTTATCCGTAAATTATTCAATACTTGGAATGCAATAAGGAACTGACAATGTTTGCGAAGGATTTACTTATTCGGATTATTTTTGCTCCTTTATTCCTCCCCCTCCCCAATACATCACATACGCATGCCTACATTGGAAAACGGTGGCATTGGGAAGCGAATCACTGAAACTTATGATCGGCAGTCAAAGGGTTTTTTATAAACCTACAAAATTATCAAGATAAGTGTTGAATTTTTGTTATAAATTATATATATGACAAACCCTTTGGATCACTGGTAATTAATAAACTTGTTTTTAACTTAAAATTGTTAAATTAATTATAAAATACATTGTGTAACACTGATATATTTATAAGTGTATTATATAGTGTAAATGTGAATTTTATTTTTATTATTCAGAATGTATTTTGTTTCTTTTCTTTCGGTAAATTAATAATTTTTTAAATAACCTTTTGTTCTCGACCTTTCAATAGGCTCCTGTTAATGAGTTGTCTACGCCCCTCAGGGGCGCGCCTAGTCTGAAACTTACTGGTTTAAGCAGTAAGAAGTTATACGTATTACTTTCCAAGAAATTTTAGAAAACTAATATAGATTCATATTAAGACATCGCAAGCTGCATAGACAAACCTTGATCTCATGTGCCTTAACAGACCAGTTTACCAATTTACATGTTTTTTGTCATGTTGGGATATGGTCTTCAACTTAAATCAATAGTATAGTCATATGGAACCGTTGTTTTGATACTATTTTTTAATATTTGACTATACTATTGACTATTTGATAATATTTATTGGTCGCTATTGGGCTTGCGACTTGAAAATCCAGGTATCAGCTGTTGTGCTAGTCGAAGAGCTAGCAGCACAAACCATAGATGGGAAAATATATTTCCACACGGACATTTAAAAATCAATTAAGATGGAGGGTTAAGTATAAGTGCCACGGCCTTATAAATGGTTTAGTAGAAATAAAAAAGAATTTTAAAATTATTAACCCTCTGACAGGAGCATCCATGTCTCAGACAGGAATGATTTGCTTTGATGCCTATAGATAACGCCGTAGTGTGATTATTGGGGTGGTCTGCCTTGACATCGTCAGTTGGACTGTACTCAGTGAGAGGATCACTTGGTGGTATTGGCGAGTTTTTTCAACTCACGATATGTGCGATTTTTCTTATCTATCACCGTCTATCAAACGGATATTCCTATAGTTTTTCGTGTTTGGTATTATTATTTTTAATCACTTTTACATAAATATAAATAATTTTTAATCTGTTTTTAGAAAAGTACTAATCACAATTCTAGTGATAAAAATATATTTTTGCTCTTGATTTAACCCCACACATCTTATTTAACCCATAATAATCCATTTCATGAGCTATAAGGACATTTAAAACAATCCTTAAGGTAATAAAATTCAAAAAAATTTACGTACACGTCTGTAAGACGGATGTTTCTAAGTGAGGCAAAAAAAGGAAATTCCGGTTAGAGGGTTAGATATATAGTTTGCTGATTTACAAAATACTTTTTTTACATATATAAGACTCATATACTGATTTTGAATAAACATTTATCACTAAAATGTTGGTCAGAATTTCCCACGTATAAAGTTTTATTTCCTTCAAACATTATCGAAAAAAGCAATATTTTTTCTTACACATTTTAAAAACATTTTCTTAAAACTATAATTGTTTAAATTAAATCATTCTTATGATTTATAGCTTATTAAAATGATTTTTTAATTTCAAAAGGAACAGAAACTGAAAAAAATGTGTCTACGATTTATAAATCAGGAAGATCGTACCATATAAAACATTCATTAAATAAGTACAAAATCAAACATCTCTTGATGGAACTTCTGTACTGATTTTATGACATAAATTGGCGATCTCCAGGGAATCGCCAAGCGGAGTTGCTTGGCGATGTAACAAGAGGTCCAGAGGAAGTCAATTTGATTAGGAAAGATTTTTCTGAGTTTACCAGAAATTGCTTTGTAGCAGATATGATGAAAAGGAGTGGAGTTTTGTTTAGATAAATATACAAAGTAATCTTATCTTAGAAAAATAAAACTTATTTCAGTACTCATATTTTAATAGAAGTTGTTATTTGTCAGCAAATTTATTTATTTAATTTAATTTTTTTCTCAAATGGAATATTTGCTCCTAAACTTTTATATACAAAATCTATGATCATACCTATTTTGCTGCATAATTTTAAATAAAATAACCGTTACATATACTAAAAGTGCCTGAAAAAATCCATAGAGAATTTGAAGGGAAAAAATCACTCTGTATTTTTGAAATATTATTTAATCTTAATGTGTTTAACAAAAATTACAGCATATTATTACTTCAATTACTGTTAAATCCATCGAGGCTTAAACGTCCTTCTATTAGTAGTGGTGTGGAAGTTAGGAGAATGGATGCCAGTTCAAGTGTCGTCCTCGTGACTTAATTTATGGTTCAGAATTACGAGGTCCTGTTAATATTCACCCAACTTCAAGATTTTTGTAAATTTTCTTACAAGCGTAATATTGACATTACCCAAATATAAGTGCTTATTAAAACATATAGCGTGTAATAAATATTTCATTAAAACAATTTTTAAGTTAATATACAAGACTAAAAGTTCTTCATTCCGTACTATTAAAACATCGACAATCATAGGCAGAATCAAAAATATTTTAAATACCAATATGTAATAAATTTAAATTATTTAATTTCATTTCATGAACTTAAATGATTTTACAAAGCATTGATATATCTAACTACTTAATAACTAATTTCCTCAACGACCGAAGATGCTGCATTTTAATTACATTTATAACTACTTCTCCAACTTTCGAAATATTACATCAAACAGATTAAATTCTAATAAATCAAATAATCAATACGCCTGAATTTCCATACGGAATGGAAAATGAAATATTAAATTATTAATAACTAAAAACTAACTCCATCTACAAGATTCCAAATGTGACATTTCAAATCAAACTCTTCCACCCTCAACTCTTCACCCCCAAAAGGAATTTTCATGCGCTATAAGCCCAAGTCACTGAATCCTTCTTCCTTCTTAAACAGATTTCTAAACTAGCAGAAGCATCTGCGTAATAATGCAAAATCGGGAATATATATAATTTCGCTTTAAAATGCAATCTTTGTACTTCCCCTCAAGTCCTTTTACTGAGGAAGATAGTCCAATCCAATAAGAGGGTACATCAATTAATTTGAAGTGCATTTAAATTCTATAGAGTGAAATAAGACCTGTCCTACGTGGGTTGATGACGTGCGGAAACTGACATTAAGCATTTATGTCTTCGCTGTGTGTGTCAACAAGTGAGGTTTGGCCAGCACTGAGAGACTTAATTTGATGTTATTTTCCTCTGAGGGGTTGTTTGGATGAAAATCAGTATGTTTAGGATAAGGAATGTTATCGTTTTAGAATTTATGGAATCAATGTTGTTGTGGGGAGTCATCTTCGCGGTATGTTTGATCTTGATGTGCTTTGGATTAAATGCTGTGGTATCTGGTTATTGATATTTACCTCATAATATTAAATTCTGCTTGCTTGTTGGATGAATTGGAATGGGTGTTACGTCTTGGTAAACATCCTGCCACCAATTTGTAACATGATATGCTCTTATCTGTGTTTAGTATTTTAATACTTCCGAACCACTTTGAGATTAATGATTCAGTTCTAAAATGTGTACTTAAACATATATACATAAATTCGATTAAACATTTTATTTTCTTAAGTTTTCTGCTTACGTTTGGAGATGTTTTCTAAAATGGCATTTTATTAGTAATATTTTATGTTGTTTTGTTGGAGCTTATGACTAAAGATATCCGACTACTTGAGACAGTTTATTTTTTTTTTAAAAGAAAAAAATGGGGATTTTTTGTGGTTTTTAGATTTATTTAGTACATTTTAAGAAAAGTATGCCAAAGTTAAGAAGAATTTTTATTGCTAAAAGGGAAAAATTGATAAAACTTTTACATAAACAGGCCCATTCTTGTACAAAACGTATATGAACAAATTTTAAGTTTTTCAATTTTGATGTATTTCTTTGCTATTCCATTTAGTTACAGGCAATAAAACATGTGCCTATTTTGAAACATTTTGAAAAAAAATTGAATAGTTTAGGGCTTAAGTCAGCGTTTCTCAAACTGTGGGGTGCGCCTCTTTTGGGGCGGATAACTCTACGAGAGGGGCCGAATATATTGAAAAGTCAAAAACAAAAGATTATTTAAAAATTTATTAATTTACTGAAAGTAGACAAACAAAATAACTTCTGACATAATAAAAAATAAAATTCACATTTACACTGATATATTATACTTATAAATGTATTAGTGCTACACAATGTATTTTATAATTAATTTAATAATCCTAATTTATCAAAAAGTTTATTAATTACCAGTGACCCCATGGATTTATATTAATGCAATTAAAAAAATTAACACTTAACTTGATAAAAGTTAAGCGATTCGCTTCCCAATGCCAACCGTTTTCCGCATAGGTACGCGTATGTGATGTATTGAGGGGAGAATAAAGAGCAAATATTCTGAAATAAGTAAATCCTTCGAAAAAACACTGTCAAGGCCCTTTTATTGCATTCCAAAGACTTCGGAATAATTTTATGGATAGCACTGCACAGAAAAGGTCGTACTTTGGAAAGACGTATATATACGTCCGAGGAAATAAACACTTTAGCTTAGCGAGCTTAAGAGGTTAAAGTCGTTTCGCAGTTTTAGGGTGAAAGTATAGTATTATTGAATTCAATGCATAGTTAATGTATGATAAGGGTGCGATGAAAATTATGATTGAATATTGGGTCGAGTATATTGCAACTTTGAGAAGCACTAGGTTAAGTAGTAGAAAACTTAGTCCTAAAATTATAAACTTCTTATTGTACTTTAAGACATTCTTGTGATCTTCACCTCTTGGTTTAAAAAGAACAGGGTTTGAATTGATAAAACGGAAGTTTATTTATCCTTTACACCCACATAATCCTACATTCCAAGGGAGTCACTTTCCACGAAACCCGTTTCTGTGGATCTCTATGTAACTAAGGAAACATGCCTGGAAATTTCAAGTGTGTAGATCTAATATTTCAAAAATGGGAATTTTATATCTCTAACTCCTCCATAATCCCTCTTGGGAATAGATTTTTTCGCTGAACCCAACCTTAGTGGATATCCATTCAACTAAAAATATCCATACCAAGTTTAAATTCTGTAAGTATAATAGTTTTCCTTGAGAAAGGAATACGACTTCTTAAAATATATAATTGTTGATATTGCTTATTTATGTAGAAGGCTAAAACATTTTTAATACCAGCGTTATTACAAAATCACTTTTTTTTACTTTAAATATTAATAAACCTAAGAAAATATGTTATAAGGTCTCAAAAACTTTCAACTGTAAAAATATTTTATTTCAATTTTGTTTTTTCAATTCTAACAATAAATTCACTCTCTCCACGTTTCAATATATTTATTTATGTATGTTATCCTTAAAGTGAATAATTCAGTTATTTCATAGAATAACTAGGTATTTCATGAAATAACTAGACAAGTCAGTTAAAGTATATAATAGATGAAATACTTCATACTTTACCTAGTTATTTTATGAAATAAATAATGATGGACCGTTAAAGTTTCATAATTATTTTTATAAAGTTTTATAAGTTATTTCATAATTATTTTTGATGTGTAATATCTTGCCTGTCCTTCCTTCCTAGTTTCTTTACTAATGATGACCTGCTTTGTGCAGGGGAGGGCTTATAAACCGAAATATCAAACCCCATATTAATGCTATGGTGCCATTTTTTTGATGATATGGGGTTGATATTTGGGGATCACTATTACTACCTGTTTGGTTAGAAAGTACAAGGACTCGATCCTTCTCCTCAGATGCCTCCTTTCCCCTGGACAGCCTTTTGCCAGTAGCTCGAGCATCTGAGTCTCTCAATCTCCTCGGAACTAGATCATTCGATCCATCTGTGCCTCCATTGTATATTCTCACCAAATTTCTTGCTCATAGGGTCATTTCTTGTATTTTATTTCAACGTTTAAAACTTTTTTTTAAATTTTAAACTTTTTTAAAATCTGTAATATCTTGAAATGTATTTGAGTCTCTGCTTTGAGATTTGAACCAAAGATTCCCCTCGGTGGACCCATAATTTTTGCGCTCTTTTGTAAGCTAGGGGCTCAGATCTGAAATTTCATGTTTCCATTTATTTCGTGTTGTATAAGAATTTGCCCCTTAATTAATAGGGCTGATATTTGAGGTTCTCGACAGTCATTCGTCATCATCGCGAATTACGAAAATCAACTTTCCCTTAACTCTCCTACTGACTATTTCCTTTTTAAAATATTCAAATCTAGATCACATTGAGTATATACCTGCCTAAATCCATAAATATCTTTATTGAGCTTTCTGCACTTATAATTTCATTAGCGTAAATCCTATTTTATACACTCCTATTTCATGTTTTTAAATTTTTAAATTCGTAACATTTCCCTAAGGAATTTTTGAGTCTCTACTTAAAAATTCAAACCATAGGCCATATTTCATACCTTAATATGATCGAGTAATCGTTATTCTACAGAATACCTAGTTAAAGCGAAGAATTCAATAATATTATATACTTTAACTGACTTGTCTAATTATTTCATGAAATAACTAGTTATTCTATGAAATAACGGATTTCACACCTTTACGGTAACATATATATATATATATATATATATATATATATATATATCTTGTTCATATTTTTAATCGTTAATAAAATACTTTTTATTCTTCCACTCAAGTTCAAATACATTTTTTTAAACTTGTAGTGGATGACAACTGATGTTAATAGTTTTTGAAACATTAATTCATTAATTACATTTAATGAATTAATTTTAGTTTTATATTGGGAAAAAAATTATACCTGTTCCGAATGAAGGCAATAGATGGCGACAGAATACATTTATTATTTGCAAGGAAATTTCACTTTCTATTTTGCCACTTAATATTATGATTATATCATAAGTGTACATATTTTTATTAATTGTAATTTTTTAATAAAAAGTAATTAAAATAAAAATTTTATTTGTTGAACCTAAGTAAAATTTGACTGAATTTTTTTTTATATTACTTGCTTCCATTTATTTTAATTCAAAGAGAAAGATTAATTATGAAAAACGCACTTTTGACGGAAAAGTACAATGCTTACACAAAAAATTAAAAGCAATAGATATAAAAGTTATTGTTATTTAAAACGAAAAGAAATATCAGTGACAAAAAATGGTTTTAAAATTCGAAAAATATTGCTTTTTAAGTATTTTTTTTTACTTTCTTGTTAAATCATGGGCATTCTTACATTGTAGTAAAATAAATTTGCTTCAAAAGAAACACCTTAAACATTTCAAAATCCTTTTAAATTCCTTTATTTCCACAAACTTATGACAAATATTTATTCAGCTGAGAGGAATTGAAATAATCTTTTTTAAAGGTTCGTGCGCTAAAATACAATTGGTATAATTCTAATTTAAACTAAGCCAATACATAAAAAGAGAAGAATTTAAAACATTTCAGAAAATAACGACACAAATAAGACTGTAATTTATCAAACACAAATGCTTTTAAAAATTTTAATAAAATAGATATGTACTTCCTTATACGGATAAACAAACTAAATAATATTTGTTGCTTGCTGAAGTCGTCGGCTGAAATATTTTTATTTCTTTTAGCCATTGTCTAAGAGATTATACAAAAGAGGGGAAGGTAATTGGATTTGGAGTCAATATACAACCACAGAAACTCAGCGCATATTGTTTTGCAGAATTCTGATGAAGTATGGACGATTATTGTTGACTTTATCTTAGTTATCGGTCTTCACCTTTTCATATGAAACAATGAAGGAGATCCAAATGAAACACATACAGACACACAACACGCTAATTCGCAGAATTTCGTCTTAAACAACAGTGTTGATTTAAAACTCCAGATACTTAGAGATAGATTAATGTTCAGTTATAAATTATTATTAATCGCCAATTATTTTGGTTTCTTTTCTGATTAAGTGTTATTTTCACAATCAATATAAACATAACATAACACTTCAAAACATATTTAAATTTACTTTTAAAAAAAATGAATTTAAAAAAAAAAATAATTTTGTGTGTGTTTGTGTGCAATCCGATATGATTTGGAAACTTAATTCTAATTTTTTCATTGCTTTAAAAGTATATATAGAATTTATTTAAGTGCTTATAGTCTCAAAACAATAACAGTACAACATCGTTTATCCGAATCAATTGGGACCTTACACCGTTCGGATACGCGATTGTTCGGATAACGAAAATCCGAATGTGATGCAGGCAGTATACGAAACCGGACACTATACGAATATTGAAAATAATCGCATACGGGAAACGTGTTTGAAGAAAAAGCAAAATAGTTGCAAAATGTCGCATAATTACCTTTAGTGTGGAAAATAATCACTTAATTTTCGCTGTTCACAACTCAACAAAAGAGCATGTATACACCCTCTCACATGGAAACAAACTGACCTAAAGTCATACTTGCTTACCAAATCATACAACTGAAATTCCCAAATATCCCTGACCTTGGGTTTTCCCGTCACTTTTGACCTCACGTGAATTGATTGATTGATTGAATATTAACGTCGCACTGTTCAGCTACACGAGGGCTTTTGGCGACGGACCACGTAATTTTGAACCATGGTCAAGTGACGTGGACGACACCTGAGCTGGCACCCTCTCCTAACTACCACACCACACCAACGGGAAGACGTTTCAACTCTCGACAGATTTAACGTGCATCGCTGCCCTACACGACGGGTCTTTAGTGGTACTGGGCTCGAACTCGTGACAAGGCAAGCCACGATCCGATACCGATACCACTCGGCTACCGCGGCCTCAGGCCTCACGCGAAACAAATGTTGAGCATTACACTGTTCGAAAATGTATTCTTATACAGTATATGCAGCTGACAAAGAAAAAAAAAATGGCCCGATATTTGACTCTCCGGATAATAAACGTCAGATAAATGACGTTCTACTGTATATTGTAACGTTGATCGGGTTTCGAGGTTTTTTGCAAATAAGTCGCAAAGAACAAGGCAGTTCTTTAAGAGCGATGATAATTTACTGTGGAAAAAATCAATCCTTGAAACACAGGATTCAGTAGTAATATTCGCGTAATAAATCTCAGAAGGTCTTCCCACCTAAAAATGGTGTCAGACACTACTATCAGTGTCTTAAATACAAGTATGTGAAGATTATTCACAAGCACCGCTCGTCCTACTCAACGGACTAGCTAATCACTAGTCAACACTTCGTGGTCAAGACAAGACTACTAATCACAAGTCAACACTTTGTGGTCAAGACAAGACTACTAATCACTAGTCAACACTTTGTGGTCAAGACAAGACTACTAATCACTAGTCAACACTTTGTGGTCAAGACAAGACTACTAATCATTAGTCAAAACACAACACAGTTTCGGCAAGCGTCTCCACATTTAAAGGCCTCGTGGGGATCCTTCGAGAAAGATCTGCTTGCATCAAAGATTGTGAAATTATTTGATTTCTTCTCTAGTTTCCAGAAGAATCCATAGGGTTCACAAACTCACCAGAAATGGTCGTAAAATTGGTCGCCAAATATGATGTCAACTTGACTCTATCGCCAAGATTTCACCAAGTTCCATTGAATTGCCATTTTAATATAAGGAACGGCGTTGCTTGCGAATATTTCAATTTTAAAATAAAATAAATACAACGTAAAGTGATATAAACGTATTACACACCCAAATATAAATTATTTACACTATTTTACACAAAACTCGCAACAATATGTACAAATGTTTACGAGTTTTAATTTGACTTCTTTTTTTATCTATATCAGTGTTTTCTCTTCCAAATATTTATTTTTCTGCTTAAGATAGTCTTGCAATTTTTACAGTTATTTCCCCTTATATCCTCCATAAAATTCTTTTGGATTAGTATCAGTCTAAGAATATTGTAATTATTTTAAAATATCAAAGTTAATATTCTTAAAAAGTTAATGTTTAGTGATTTTATGTATTAAAATAACTAGTATGGAATTCAATACTAAATAAGCGTTTAAGTTTCCTGTCAACTTTGATTTCCAGTAATGAAAGAAATATAAATCATTTAAAAATTAATAAACTTTATATAAGAGCTTAAAATGTTTTAATGTGTATTTTTAGCTTAAATTACTATTTTTTAAAGTTTTTAGTGAGTAAGTGCTTCACTAAATGCGTTGACCCATCCTGTATAGTAGTTAGTGACCCTGTCTGTTGTGCGGTAGAGCCTAGGTTCGACTCCTGGAGAATGAACAGGTGGTTGTAAGAGTATAGCGCTTTTGCGGCATGGGAACACTCTAAATATTCATCGAGGTTGATGGAAGAGGAAGAGATGTGGGAGGCCCTTGACCACCCCTGAGGGTGTTATCCCACAAAATTGGGATGTAACCGAGCTAATTTGTACGGTGCTCAAAGCTACGACTAATGACTGTTGTAAGAAGAGCTTTTGTCCAGGAGGAATTTTGTGGAGCTCGATCTGACACCGTCAATCTGGAGTCATTGGCACAACAACAGCAAGTCTTATTTTGTACAAAATCATCTTTATGGTAGTAAATACATAATTCTGTCATAATTTCCTTATATATAATATATATTTTAATGGTTATGGTGTAAAAATCATTATTTATTATCGAAAGCATTTAAAATTCAAGATGAAAAACTTACGCAACGCATCCCTTGCATTATCAAAAATCTTCATCCTAAAATATAAAAAACAACAACTGTGATTATTCCAGTAGCATAAATATTTACATGACAGTTAACAGTTTATACATGAACAGTTAAAAAGTTTATACATGATAATTTAAAAAATATAACCTCATTAATAATGAAAGAAAAATTCATACACAAATAATCACTTTTATAAAATGCTTCCCGGTGTGCCCGTTCTTCGCAAGGGGGAATTAAAAGATTAAACACTACAGATTGAAGATAAAGAAATTTTAACGAGTTCATTTTACGTGAATTCCAAATTAAACAAAAGAAAAAGATTTTGCATATCTCAGTTGAACAAAAAACCCTTATTTGTTAAATTTTAAATGTGTAGATAACGCCTCGCAAATCTCTTTTTTTCCTAAGCTGATCTCTGCACAGCAAAAGTAACACATTGTTACACATTTGTCTAATGAACGCATGAAATAGTGTAAATAATTTATATCTGGATGTGTAATACATTAATATTACTTTCTGTTGTATTTATTTTATGTTAAATTTGTAATATTCACAAGCAATGTGTTGTTCCTTACATTTTAATGTTGATTCAATAGAAATATTGCGAAATGTTGATGATAGAGCCAAGTTGGAATCCTTTTAGTGACCCTATTGGCAACTTGACGATTGATTGAATGGTGTAGGAGTTGATATGCTGTAGTGCCACCTGATGGGAAGCTGCAACAAAAAGGATAGCACAAGAATCTTCTCCACAAAAAACATATACAAGTCAATTTTCACAGTCATCGATTGAGCGGTGTTGAAGTGATGAGATTTCATGTATACAAACATCCATTTATATACATATATAGATTAACATTAAAGAAGAACCTATCCAAACGAAATTTATCTGTGCTTGCGAGCATGTTGGCAACTTGGCGATTGATTGAACGGTGCAGAATATGATATGGTGTAGCACCACCTGGTGGCAATCTGTAACAAACAGGGTAGCATAAAAATTTTCTTCCCCAAAATACATTTATTTGCCAATTTTCAGTGATCGGTTCAACGGTATTGGAGTGATGCGATTTCATATATACAAACACCCATTTATATATACAGTTGTGGCCAAAATTGTGGAGACTTTTTTTAAATTGTTATGTTTTTTTAAGTTTGTATGCTTATAGAAAATTTTTCGTTGCACAGAATTCTAATAATATTTCATATCATTTTAAAGAGAATTCAATACTAAATTAATACTAGTCCCAATGATGTACCCATGAAAAAAAGGAGCTAATTGAGGAAATAATTTTTTCCTGGCATCATGTAATAACAAAAAAAGCTTAAAACCATTTTCAGCTCAATGAAACATCGATGTAAAGCTCTAATAAAGAATAAACGCATCTTCACTAAGCTCTGATAGCTCACTGCTATCATCAATATCCAATGTATAACAACAGTTATTGCAGCATAACTTTTTTCTGAGTAGAAAATATTTAAATTTTCTTTTTTGTATTGAATTTAGCATTAAATTCTCTTTAAAATGATATAAAATACATAGCATTTTGTGGAACGTAAAATTTTGTATAAGCATACAAACTTAAAAAGCATAACAACTTAAAAAAGTGTCCACAAGTGGCCACTACTGTATATAGATTTGGATAAAATACGCTTGAAAAAAGTGAATATAAAATTTATTTTCCTAGCCATGTTTATGTGCTCGTCATTAAATATTTTAATTCATAAATCTTCCTTTTTTCTAAATGTTTTGCTAAATGAGTCTATTTAAAATACTATTCGGATTTCCTTCAATTGGGCTATTTCAAAACAAACTAAATTATTACGAATGGTACGGAATAATTTCTTAAGGAAAACTATAATTTAAAACGAAATCACGAATATTCTTAAATAGCTCATATTATCTTCTAAGGCAAATGACTTTGTGAATGAAGAACAGTGCATTAACATTAAACTAAATTTCAAATAATAACTCTTTTCACGAATGCAACATAATGGATTAAAGAACTATTTTCCAAAATGGTTCCATTGTCCCCCTGAAGAATTCGTAATTTTAGCTCATAAACCATTGAAATAAATTATTATGCAACATATTGCGTTGGGAAATCCGAATACCTAGGGAATTAAGTTTAATGGGGTAACTTATTCAAACGTAGAATTTCACATAAATATGCAAATGGTTTATGCAAGTATTTCCTTGTGAGTTTTGTTATTAAATTACAGTTGTAGTTTTTTGAAATCATATATGTTTCTCCAAGATAGTTTTTCTTGAAAAAGAGTTCTTTTAGCCGATTATTAAATATTTGATAAAATTTTAATGAACCGAATATTTCTCTTTATTGCTACAATCTGAAGACTTTTACATTTTCATTATTATCAGGGATTTTAATCTTTTTTAAAAACCGTGAGCCTAATGATGAAAACAGTTTTGGGCTTCCTTTAAAAAGTAATAACACCAATAAAAAAAATATTGCTACGAATTTTGTGTAAATAATTT
>BMAV01003950.1:0-27235 GCA_019973955.1 Trichonephila inaurata madagascariensis
TTTTTTGACCAGGGTTTAAAAATCACGAGGTCTGTTACAAATAGCCCACGTGTTGAAGCGACGTTAATAATCTCCCATACACTCACTTCAATATGAGATATTATTAGATTCATTTGCGTTTAAGGTGACTGCCTACCTTCGGACCGAGTATTTTTCATAAAAACAAATTTTTGAAACAAACTGAATGTTTTTAGGAAGAAAAAAAAGAGTATGTAAACACATAAAAATTTTAAAATAAATATTGTACTTTTTTTAGAAAAATTGGTTGTTTTCAAGGAAATTTTACCAAGTTTTTACTAAAACGGGTAACACTGTATAAAACATTCTAATACAATTATCATAATTTTCTTTATACACAACATACATATTATGATGCTCTTCAAAATGAAAGAAAATCTAAGAGAAATATTAAAATACAAAAAAAATAACAAACAATTATACATAATAATATGAAAATTTTGACATTTTTTAAGTTTTTTCTTTATAAAAACAACCCTAAATGAAAACATATTCAACCTACAACAAAACTTATGGACCACTTTATGAAACATGGTATATAATAAACTTTTTTCCCCGAAATTTCAAAACGTTATCCAGTTTGGTTTTTAACATATCATGTATCTGGTAAAGAGGTTCTTTCGAAAACATAATTTTGAGAAAAACTCATTTAAAGTTTTATCTTACTGCCCTTTTGCGTAGAGTGGTGTTTTTTAAAATCACTATAACTTTTTATTTCTATTTCGTGTAAAGGATATATATAAGATTTTGAAATAAAAAAAAGTGCTTTATGTAGACGAAAAACGAAATTTTCAAGGTAGGCACACACACACACAGTCGCCGTAACACATCAAACTTATTTATCCATCACAACAGCACCCGTCAAATAATGACTCGAGGCCACAACACATCTTATACAGAGCTCATCAATAAGATTCTGCCTATATACCTCGTCTTGCTGAGCTTTATACTGTGAAGAACATGTCAATAGATTATTTTTTAATTTAAGAAATGTAAGTTTGTTTTAAGTGTAGCGGTATATTGCTCATATAAAAGCTCTGATAAAAGCTGCTAAATTATACTTCAGTGAAAAATTAAAGAATTATGACTAGATTTATATTAGTCTTATATCTTTCGAAACATTTTCATAAACATAATATATATATATATATAGTTGCACAAAATTTAAAGAGTGTATTTAGTACTAAATTCAATGCAAGAAACAAAATTCAAATATTTGCAAGGCAAAAAAAAGTACAACTATCTATATGTATTAGATACTGATAATAGCAGGGAGTTGTCAGTGCTCAGTGGGATAACCTTAATTTTTCATTACAATTTTACATCGATGCTCCATTGAGCTGAAAATAGTTTTAAGCTCTTCCTTCGTTATTGCGTGATGCCAGGAAATAATTATATCCTCAATTAGTTCCTTTTTATTTCATGAGCAGTGGCGCACACAAGGGGGTCCTGGGGGTCTGGACACCCCCAAGCCCTTGATTTTTTCCCAATTGATTACAATTTTAAGTATATAGTATGAAAAATTTAATTATTAGTTATTAATAATTAATTTTATTAATTAATGCTAATTATTTATTCAATAATTTGTTTTACTGTGTTTTGTTCCCGAAAAGTCGACAAAATCAAAAGGAGCATGATGCAAGAATAGTTAACCTTCGACCCCGGACCCTCCCCTTCCCTTGAAAAATTCCTGTGTGCGCTACTGTTCATGAGTACCTCATTTGGACAAGAGTTTTCAGATGGTGCGAAAGGTTTTCGATAACTATGAGTTCAGAACTGTTTCCAAACCAGGAGAACCTTCCATACTATTTTTGAGGGTGTCAATAAGTATTTGGAGCAACAAAGCCCTTTTTTTCCAATAGCAGGACTTTTAATTCCTGGTAAAGAGAAGCTACGTTAAGAAAGGTTTTTTTCCTAGACCATCCTAAACATATTCAATAGAATTGTGATCCGGAAAACTAGAGGTTCAATCCATATGGCAAATATTCGTTCTTTCACGAAATACTTCAGCAATGTGAGTTATTCGTGGCCGCGCATTATCATCCATAAAAATGTAGTCCGGACCCATAGAGCCCAGAAAAATCTCGCATAGGCTTCCAGGACCTCATCCTTAGAGCACTGTTGGTTTTCAATACTCGCATAAAAAAATGTACAGTGGCTTACGTCTACCCAACATGTTGCCACTACGCGCGAAGAATATTTTGCCAACAAGTCTGACGATTTTTGTTACGAAGGAGGGAAGAAAACTAGCTCCATTTTCTCTCTAGTTGAAAAGACTCGACAAACATCACACTGACTGGTACATTTCGACTCATCACTGAAAAGAACACGCACCCAAATTTCTGGTGTCCACGACTGATGTTTTCAGCTCCACAATATACGGTCTTTCCTACTGGATGCATTCAAAGAGACACACAAGACTGGACTCCGGGAGTAAAGGGCAATCTCGGCAAGACGGTGGCTGAGACTTTTCCCTAAATTCTTCTTCAGAAAAGCAGCAAAGCCCGGCGCGGAGGAACCGTAGACCCCTGATGTCGTCCCACACTTATGCCGAGTAGTCCCCGAGCAGGCATTGCCTGATTTGCCCTTTTGACTGACTATCCTGGTGGAATACCACTTTTTTTAGGATTCCACACATAACTGGTAGACGCCTCGGGGAACCTTGAACCCATTGAATAACCTCTGCTTGAGAAGGGCCAGTTAAAGCCTCCCAAATGGCGCTCCATCTCAAGGTATCATTTTTAAACGATTATAAAAAAGCTTTTAAGGTATCCGACTAGTGGAACCGTGATTTTGCAAAAGTGCGTAAATGGATAATTTTTTGATATTTAGTATCATTTATAGATTAGAATACATGTATACAATTGTTTTAATAAAAAGGACATTATGAAAAAAAAAAATTATTTAAATACAATATTTTAAAAAATTTAATTAGAATAATATTTTTCCAAATGTTCCCCTTTTTTCCGCTTTAGTGTTTAATATTTTGCCGATTCAGTTTTGACCCGTACAGAGGTCAACTAGAATTTTGGAAATGTATAACTCGATGTCGGTTTATAAAATTTTACGAAAACAGAAGGGAAATTTTAAGAAAATATGCCAAATTTTTTCAAAATTTTAAATTGAAAACAATTTGAATTTTTTTAAAATCATAGTTGAACCCCTGCAGAGGTCTGAGCAATATACAGGGAAAAAATTATAATAAATATAAGCATTTTTCTAAAGGATAACATTTGGAAAAAAAAAGGGTTTTCTGTTTAATTTTTTGCCAAAACATTGCATTTAAATAATTTTTTTTGTTATAATGTCCTTAAAACAATTTTATACATGTATTCTAATCTAAGTGACACTAAATATCATGAAAATTATCCATTTATGCGCTTTTTTAAAACCATGGTTCCGAACGTAGTTGGATACCTTTAAGCAAGAATGGCCTGTTACACTCCGCCTACTCTTTTCCATATATGCATATGTTTTACGCGTCAGATGCTCAAAAGAAATCAAAAATTTGTGTTTCTAGCTACGCGCAGTTGTATCTAGACAGATATTTATCTCTAGAATTTCTGTCGTATAGAAAAAATATATTTTTCACAGCCACTTACTCATATAGAATAGGAGTCAGTTGATATATTCCTTGGAATTCAGATGTATCCACAAAACAAGAAAGGACGCGTATTTTTATTTCTCGGCAGCTTTTGGTGACGTTATGTGATCGCACGTTGTAGATATGTATTTTTCTTAAAGTGTGGATGAAAAAACGAATAAATATGAATTTTGAGCAGAGGAAAGCGATTTTACCTAATGGAATTCCAGAGTGTGGGTATATATTACTCGAGGAGAATAAGGGGTTGTTTTTCTTTTTTAAGTGTCATTTTTTTTTTGTTGTGAATGGAAGATAACATTATCTACGTGTTTATATTGATATAAGAAAATCACGTTTTTGTTTTTGAATCGCTGGATTACTTTAAAAAGATGAGTAACATATGCTAAAAATAAATTATAGTTTAAAAAAAACAACTAAAAACACCCTTTTATAGTTAATCAAACTAAGCTGTAACTTAATCTTTTGGTCAGCAAATATGGAAATGGTGTCTGAATGGAATCTAAGAATAAGAAATTGTTAACCCTGATGTTCCTGATCTGGACAATGGAACAAAATTATTAAATTATTGTATTGTCATAGGTCCTGGGAGAGTGAGTGAATATTAACGTTGCACTGTTCAGCTACACGAGGGTTTTTGTTGGCGGACCACGTAATTTTGAACCATGGTCAAGTAACGTGGACGACACCTGAGCTGGCACTCCCTCTAACTACCACACCGCAAAGAAACATAAAATTTTTTAATATATATCTGAAGACTTGATTTGACTTTTCATTTCCGTCTTTCTCTGAAGCAATACGAAAGCTATTGGCAACGGACGCCGTATTTTTAAATTATGGTCAAAAGACGAGAACGATACTCCATTTGTGTGACATTATCCAAACTTTTATACCATGACAACGACAGGACTATTAACCTAAAAAAGTTTAAGGCAACTGGAACATCAACAAGGAAAAATGAAGTAACTAGTTTAATATCACGGGGCATGGTGCCAAGCACCACTTGGCGCGATAAGGGAATCACGCCAAGCAGTGCTTGTTGTTGCTGGAATGGAATCAAGATGGCAGCTTAGCGGTAATTTAATGATACTCAATAATTTTACAGAATTGTTTAGAAATGCATTGAAATATGTATTTTAAATTAAGGATATAGGAAGAGATTGATAAAATCCAAAATCATAAATAAATAATGCATATCAATATATTATATAAAAAGTAACATGTACTAATAATAGTATTATATGCAGTATATAATAATCTTATAATTTAATAGTAATTATACATAATCATAATATGATTTAATATTCTTTATATTCAATAATCATGTAATATAATTTAGTAATTATAAAAAAAGAATAATCATAGTATTGTAATGAAATAAAAATGCATAAGTATACTCGTATTACATAATGAGAAATAAATAGCAAAATATGTAATAATGTTTATAAATAAATATAAAAAGAAATTATAAATAACGAATATTATATGATTATTACATATAGTAATAATTGCACTTTTATATAACATTATTAATAAAATAATTACATAATATATATTAAAATTAATAATGAATATCAAATACAAAGCCCTGAAAAATTGCAATATTCTAAAAACTGCAACATCCTTCAATAAATTTCATCGAACAAGAAATTTCAAAAAACGTAAAATAAAGCGAAAATAAACGATTTGTAGCGATAATTAAAAGTGCAACACTTATTTTTTTAAAAAAAATATTCTAATTCTAACCCATATTAGAAATATCTATATTCAAATACAGCACAAAATAAAACAGAAGACAGAAATTATAGAACAATTACACTGAATATGGTTAAAATGTTTTTAAAATAAACAAATTAAAATTGTCTGAAATAAATAGGGTTACCGCGGGAAAATCCAAAAGAAGTTATTTCTAATTTACATTATCCCCATGGCAATCACATCGACAGACGATAAAAATATCAAGCTAACCATATTGAAATGTTATTGCCCATCTTCGCGAACATAAATAACTTAGCGCGTGCCCCGTAATATCAAACTAGCATCTATACAAAATATTAGCATTATAGGTCAAATAAATTTTGAGAAAATCGTACCCGAATCATCAAAAAATGCATTTTGTGAAAACTGTTGAGAAAAGAAAAGATGTTTTTCCTATGATTTGCAAAATAATGCATTTAATACATGCAATATAAAAATTATAGCATAATTGCATATTTTGCATCAGTTAACAGTTTTGGTTTTAAATTCTAGATTATTTAAAGTTTTTAATAACTCTTCCGTTACTTCATCAGCAAGCATTATCAACGATTCACAACATCTTCCCATTTAAAATACCGATGTTTCATGTCTGTAATTTTTAGTATTTTGCTTGACTATTCACATCATAATTATAGGATATTACATCATTCCTTTTATACATATCTTAACTATTATAAAAATACAAAAGGGAAATCCCATTGAAAAATTTAAAGAGTTAATTTGATAATTAGTTCAAATGAAACTGTGTAAAAAAATATAACAAAAAGTTTTTCGTACTCATATGCATGAATATTTATTTACTTTACATTACAAACAACATGTATAAACGAATTGTTTACGAGTTCTTAAATGTTTACAATAACAAAAGGATAACGAAATATTCCTCACACAAGCCGTGCAATTTACTTAGGATTATCCTCAGGATTTACTTTGAACTATTTGATTCAGATACAAGAGCTACATTGAATACCTATAAATATAAAACTAGATACAATTAAAAATTTAAAAAAAAACAATTTTTTTTAAACTTTGTGATTATTCATTTAATATTTTCTTTTAATTTTTGTACAAAAATCTACACTTTAAAAACTTTGAAAATATAATTACAGAAAAATTGCATTCCTTGTATAAGAAATTATTTCAAAATACATATTATATCAAAAACAAATGTTGAAGAAAGTATCTGAATCAAAGTTTACTTACATAAAAATACATTTTGAAAACATGCGTGCTTTGATTTACATTCATTTTTAAAATAGCGCACCTCTATTCTAATTGATTAGATTGTGTGCTCCATGTTCTTTTGTGTTTCTATTTTGTTTTTAAACCTAGTCTCTTTAGATGCTTTATGGATTACAATTTTTCCTTCACAAACTCGTTTATTGTCAGTAATTCGTAGTGCCTTTCTCGTGTAACATCCTGGTTGTATACATATTTCTTTTAACCCTCTAATCCTACTCCGAGCGCCATCATACATATAGCATCCATTACACATATTTTCATTGATGTATTGTGTAGAACGTGGTTTTTGGTAACCTTTACCATATACATGGGTTAAGACTTTCATTGGGATTTTGTGTGTGTGAGTTTTCCCATGAATACATTTTTCTAATAGTTTCCTATCACTAAAGGATTTAAAAAATGAGTTTTATCGAAAAAAGCACAGATACAGAAAGTGAATGTTTATTCGAGTAAACTTATCTCATTTAGCTCTTTCATAATTACATCAAGTATCAGGACAAGGTGGACATAACTCTGTTGTGGGTCAGAATATCTTGAAAGCTTATGAAAATAAATTTACCACACAACTTTAACCTTATCGAAACAGAATTCTTCCCATTTCGTCGAATAGCCAAACCCTAATATCGTTGTAATTGCTGAATTTCATTGCCTGTAAGTTTTCCAGTGCCAGAAATGCTTTTACCGTCAGAAAACATACGAGATTTCATGTCATTTCTCAAGATTCCGAATCTACATCCCATACGTTTTTGAATATGACCTATGCATTCTAATTTTATTTTTTACTTCCAAACCATTTTTCCATATACTTTTGCCTCTGATATATGCTATTCTAAAGTACTTAGCAAACCACCAAGGAAATTGTCATTTTGCACAATGCTTTTGTAGATTGCAAGTTAACGTTAAAAAGTAATTTAAAATACGAGCATCAATGAGCTTAAAAACACTAATTGCCTTTTTCAAAGGATTGTATCAGCAACTGTAATAAAGTGCTCAGAGTTCGGCTGTGGCCTTGAATGTCCTCTTCAGATAAGAATTATAAAATCATTGCGCTATCATTGTAGATATGACTATAAACTTGACGCTGAGGTAAATAAGTAAAGTGTCTTCGGACAAATTATCAAGTTTGTTCTTCAACCTGAGAAGATGGGAATAATCAAATGCTGGGTTTCATCTTTCCCGAAAATATAACTGGGTCCAAAATCCTCATCGTGCAATTTCTTCCTTTTAGTGTCACAAAGAGTTATTTTTGTCCGTACATTAAAATAAAACCTGGATTCAGGTTGAAGGAGCAATTGTAGCTCATCGTCCTTTTTTTGAAAATCAATCCTTAAGGAGCAAAGTTTTCTGACGGAAAAAGCTTTGCGGATGGTAGGTCCGTTAATGACTGAATTAAGAGGAAGAGTTGAATAATCCTTTATAATCCATCTCACTTTGTGGACATAATCACCGATATTAGTTACCAACTCCGTATCAGGATCTGATGAATTAGCTTCATCAGATGGATTTGAATGAGATTCATCAGGATTTGAATGAGATTCATCAGATGGATTTGAATAAGATTCATCAGATGGATTTGAATGAGCTCCAGCAGGTGGATTTGAATGAGCTCCAGCAGGTGGATTTGAATCGAGCTGCAGCAGGTGGATAGGAACGAGCTGCAGCAGGAGGATTAGGAATGAGCTCAGCAGGTGGATTGGAACGAGCTCCAGCAGGTGGATAATAAGAGCTCAGCAGGTGGATACGAAACGAGCTGCAGCAGGTGGATAGGAACGAGCTGCAGCAGGTGGATACGAACGAGCTGCAGCAGGTGGATACGAACGATCTGCAGCAGGTGGATACTGAACGAGCTGCAGCAGGTGGATTTGAATGAGCTGCAGGAGGTGGATTTGAAGGAGCTGCAGCAGGTGGATTTGAAGGAGCTGCAGCAGGTCGATTTAAATGAGCCTCATTGGATGAGTATGAACCATTTCTATAACGTAAGTCTCTTAAAATTTCATTCACATGAACATATCTGCGTTTTGCCATTTGCAAAGATATTATTCGTAAAAGCAGGCTATTAATTTCAAATAATCTACTAGTATATAACAATCGTTTGCGTTTCTACAAATTTGTCAGAATAAATCAACAGCACAATGTTCGCTAAAATCAGTCTATGAAGGAAAGAACTGTTCCAACGACTCCTAGGTTTACTTTTCTTAAATGTCGGTGAAAAATGTAAGTTGCTTCTTTGATTTGTTTCACTAAACGATCTTCCACAAGTTAATATTTTTCTACCCTCGATGGCTGTGGCAGCCTAGTGGTTATGGTCAAGAAATCATGAGTAGTGTGTTATGAATTCAAATCCTATTGCCACCGACGTGTTAAGGAGCTAATACACATTAAATTTATCGAGGCATGAAGACTTCCCCATTGCCATGGGGGTTTTGCTTGAAGGGGTATCCCTTCCCCGTGTCATTTCGTCCTTGACTGGGGGTTCAAAATACGGTTTTCAAAAACCCTTTATGTTAATAAAGGACGTAACGAAACACTCGTTCACATTTATCCTCTTAAGTATATTCTTGAAAAGACGGTATCAATATTTAAACCCCGAAATTTCTTTTCTGGTTTTTTTTTCCCCCCCACTTGGAGGGTTTATTGTTTTTAAAAACAGTTTCGCGTCCTCAAAATACCCTAGAGCACATTTTGTATGTTCAATTCTTCTCCTTGGCTATTTTCTTTCCATTTTTATATAAATTCTAAGATAGCACAGATGAAAATTACATGGCCAAATATAGACCAAAACAATCTCTTGCGCCGACAATTCACATTCTTTTACTAAGTAAGATTTTCTCTTATATTTGCAACATTGGTTTTATTTTGATGACCGATGACTTGCCAGTCTGACCATGACACGACTTTATGAAGGAGTGAATATTAACGTCGTGTTATTCAGCTACACGCGGGCTTTTGAAGACGGACCTCGTAATTTTGAATCCAGGTCAAGCGATGAGGACAACACCTGAGATGGAAACACTTCTCTTACCTTCCACACCACACCAACAGGAGGATGTTTGAGTTCTCGACAGATTTAACGTACATCTACGGGTCTTCAACGGTACGAGGCTCGAACTCATGACATGCCAACCACGAGTCCGTTACCTTGACCACTAGGCTATCACATGATCAGACTACTAGTAAAGCCCTAAAACGGTAATTTACTCTTCTTATCACCGGACGTGTCATGACAGAGGTAGCCTAGTGGTCAAGGTCACGAACTCGTGACCTTAGTCATGAGTCAGAGCCTTGTGCCGCTGAAGACCCACCGTGTAGTGGGGCAGATGCACATTCAAACGGTCTCGGATCAAACGCCCTTTTCGCGATATTTTTGGAAGCTAAGGGGGGTTCCAGCTCGGGGCTTTCTCGTCACTTGACCAAGGTTCAAAATTACAAGGTCCGTTCAAAAAGCCCGTGTGCTAATAGGTTTATTTCGCTCATTCACTGATACGCAGGTTTTTAAAATTTACGTATTCTTCGATTTAGCGTTTATATGCTTAGGATGCTTCTACACGATCAGCTTTGGTGGTACTATACTTGGAATCCTCTTATTCTCTTAGGCCAATAATTGGCCACATATTCTATCTGCTGACTCAACTACCGACCTCAATGAGATTCCGAACGTTCTACACTAGATATCGTAATTTTATAGCATAATCAAATGAAGAGATCGATCTCTCTTTATTCGACATTTCGTTTTGATTGTTTTACATAGGTATCTATTAGAAAATATTGCAATTAAGTATAGTTTAGGACGATTTTTTACTTTTTTCCTAAACTCCCATGTCAACCCTTCCCCATTTCCCTAACATGCGAACCTTTCCACTCATTGCCGTGGTGTAGTGTTTGGGGGGGGCCCGCTCGTGTTTTCCCGACCATGGTTAAAAATCAGGGTCTTTTTAAAATAACGTGTTGTAGCGACGTTAATAATCTCCCATACACTCACTTCAATATGAGATATTATTAGATTCATTTGTGTGTGTGTTTTTAAGGTGACTACCTACCTTCGTACCCAGTTTTTTTATAAAAACAAATTTTTTTGAAACACACTGAATGTTTTTAGGAAGGAAAAAAAGAGTATGTAAACACATAAAAATTTTAAAATAAATATTGTACTTTTTTTTTTAGAAAAATTGGTTGTTTTAAAGGGAAATTTTCCAATTTTTTACAAAAACGGGAAACCCTGTATAAAAATTTCTAATACAATTATCATAATTTTCTTTATACACAACATACATATTTGATGCTCTTAAAAATAAAAAGAAAATCTAAGAAAATTTTAAAAAATAAAAAAAAAAAAAATAACAAACAATTATACATAATAATATGAAAATTTTGACTTTTTTTAAGTTTTTCTTTATAAAAAACCCTAAATGAAAACATATTCAACCTACAACAAAACTTATGGTCCACTTTATGAAACATGGTATAATAAATTTTTTCCCCGAAATTTCAAAACGTTACCCAGTTTGGTTTTAACATATCATGTATCTTTTGAGGTTCTTTCAAAAACTAATTTTGAGAAAAATCTTTTTAAAGTTTTATCTTACTGCTTTTTTTGCATAGGTGATGTTTTTAAAATCACTATAACTTTTTATTTTTTTCGTGTAAAGGAAAAACTCTGTTTTGGAAAGAAAAATTTTCAAACTATAAGATTTTGAAATAAAAAAAAGTGCTTTATGTAGACGAAAAACGAAATTTTCGGGGTAGGCACACCCCGCACAGTCGCCGTAACACATCAAACTTATTTATCCATCAAAACAACCCGTCAAATAATGACTGAGGCCACAACACATCTTATACAGAGCTCATCAATAAGATTCTGCCTATATACCTCGTCTTGCTGAGCTTTATCTGTGAAGAAATGTCAATAGATTTTTTTTTTAATTTAAGAAATGAAAAATTTTTTTTTGTGTGTGCGGATACCTCAAAAAAGCTCTGAAAAAAACTTCTAAATTATACCCAGTGAAAAAAAGAATTATGACTGATTTATATTAGTCTTTTATCTTTCGAAAATTTTTATAAACATAAATATATATATATATATATATATAGTTGACAAAAAATTTAAAGGGGTGTATTTAGTACTAAATTCAATGCAAGAAACAAAAATTTAAATATTTAAGGCAAAAAAAAAAATAAACTATCTATATGTATTAGATACTGATAATAGCGGGGTTGTGTGCTCAGTGGATAGCCTTAATTTTTCTTTCAATTTTACATCGATGCTCCATTGAGCTGAAAATAGTTTAAGCTCTTCCCTTTTTATTCGTGATAGGGAAAAAATTATATCCTCAATTGTTCCCTTTTTTTTTCATGGGAAGTGGCGACAAAAGGGGGGCCGGGGGGCTGGGCCCCCAAAACCCCGATTTTTTTTTCCCCCAAATTTATTACAATTTTAAGTTTTATTACGAAAAATTTAATTATTTGTTATTAAAATTAATTTTATTAATTAATGCTAATTATTTATTCAATAATTAGTTTTTACTGTGTTTGTTCCCGAAAATCGACAAAATCAAAAGGGCATGATGCAAGAATAGTAAACCTTCGTCCCCGGGCCCTCCCCTTTCCCCTTTAAAAATTCCTGTGTGCGCTACTGTTCGGGACCTCATTTGGGCAAAGTTTTCAGATGGTGCAGGGTTTTTATCTATGAGTTCGAACTGTTTCCAAACCAGGACAACCTTCCCTACTATTTTTTAGGGGGGTCAATAAGTATTTGGGGCAACAAAGCCCTTTTTTTTTCCCAAAAGCAGGACTTTTAATTCCTGGTAAAAAAAAACCCTTAAGAAAAAGGGTTTTTCCCAGACCATCCTAAACATATTCAATAGAATTGTGATCCGGAAAACTAGGGTTCAATCCATATGGCAAATATTCGTTCTTTCACGAAATACTTCACAATGTGAGTTATTCTGGCCGCCATTATCATCCATAAAAATGTAGTCCGGGCCCATAGAGCCCCGAAAAAATCATAGGCTTCCAGGACCTCATCCGAACTGTTGGTTGGCAATACCCCATAAAATGTACAGTGCCTTACGTCTCCCCCCATATTGCCACTACGCGCGAAGAATATTTTGCCAACAAATCACAATTTTTTTAGAAAGGGGGAAGAAAAACCCCATTTTTCTCTCTAGTTGAAAAAAGACTCGACAAACATCACACTGACTGGTACATTTCGACTCATCACTGAAAAGAACACGCACCCAAATTTCTGGTGTCCACGACTGATGTTTTCAGCTCCACAATATACGGTCTTTCCTACTGGATGCATTCAAAGAGACACACAAGACTGGACTCCGGGAGTAAAGGGCAATCTCGGCAAGACGGTGGCTGTAGACTATTTGCCTGGAAATTCTTCTTTCAGACACAGCAGCAAAGTCACGAGCAAGCTGAGGAACCGTAGACCCCTGATGTCGTCCCACACTTAGTGCCAAGTAGTGATCCTGACGGACATTGCTCTGATTTGACCTTGACTGACCTTCCTGGTGGCAATACCACTTGTTTGGAATGGATTCCACACATAACCGGTAGACGCCTTTCGGTGAACTCTTGTAACCATTGAATAACCTCTGCTTGAGAATGGCCAGCTTCAAGCCTACCAATGGCGCTCCATCTCAAGGTATCTAAACGATTATGAAAAGTCATTCTTAAGGTATCAGACTACGTTCGGAACCGTGATTTTGCAAAAACGCGTAAATGGATAATATTTATGATATTTAATGTCACTTAGACACTTAGATTAGAATACATGTATACAATTGTTTTAAGGACATTATGACAAAAAAAAATTTATTTAAATACAATATTTTGGCAAAAAATTAACTTAGAATAACCTTTTTCCAAATGTTTCCTTTTTAAACAACGCTTCTTTTGCAATTTTGTGCCTGATTCAGATCAGACCCTTCAGAGGCTCAACTAGGTTTTTTGGGAAAAGTATAATTTTAAGTGGGTTTATAAATATTTTACGAAAACGAAGGGGGAAAAAATTTAAAAATATCCGATAATTTTTTTCAAATGGTTTTTAACTCTGAAAATAATGTGAATTTTTTTAAAATCATAGTTGACCTCTGTACAGAGGTCTGACTATACAGGCAAAAATTTGTAATACAATAGAAGATTTTTTAAAAAAGGAGAACATTTGGAAAAAGGTTATTCTGATTAATATTTTTCCAAAAAATTTTTATTTAAATAATTTTTTTAAGACCTTAAAACTTGTTGCATGTATTCTAAACTAAGGGATAAATATCATAAAAATTATCCATTTATGCGCTTTTTTAAAATCATGGTTCCGAACGTAGTCGAACACCTTAATGTAAAAAGACCAACTTGTTTGTTTTATGGCAATATTTGCAAAACTGGAGGAAAAATTCTCATATTTTTGAATGGTCTCAATCCAATAGTTCTACTAAAAAACTAACGGTAAAGAATATCTTTTCCTAAATTAAAGGTTGATATATTGTACTACCCATTCTACAAAATATATAAAATACAAATTCTATCAGTTTTACTGGATGATTTTAAATTTTCTGACAAAAAACATGTTTGTGACCTTAATTTTGGACATGAGTATATATATGATAATATATAATATACTATATAAATGTTTGACTCATTGATTACAGCCTTGTTTCCTTGTAGTCATCATGGTGCTCGTGGCCAGTGATGTTTCAGATAAGTTGTGTGTGTGTATTCGGGTTCTAATTCTACTAACTTCTCTTTTAGATGTTAAAGTATGTTATTTTGTGTTAAAATAATTTCTCTATTTAGATTCAAAATAATATGTGCAAATATATTACAACGAAAAGATCGTTCATTCATCAACCGCCTTGACTTTAATACTTGTAACATCTTCAGTAACAGCTAAAGTGTTAGATTGTTACATATATTTGGAACTATTTCAAATTGTAACTTTAATAATATCTAATCGGAACATTAATTTCTGAGTTATGAGTCGACAATGTCAGTACATTTTACATAATACTCCTAAATACACCAACACTCACAAGCACACACGATGTGTTTTTCTTATGTCTGGCCCCTTGATTGGTAACTTAAGTAAATTTATTACTACACCAAAGTTACAACAATTTTATGTAAAGAAAATTGCATACATGTTTGAATTGTAGCTTTTTTTCTTTCAGTCATGACCTACGTTAACAGATAAATGTTAATACAAAATTTCAAAACATTGCTAAACTTCAAACTTTTTTTTAAAAAATGAATAGAGCAAATGAATAAAAATATTCTGAAAAAGCGGATTTGGTACCCTTTGAACAATTTTTTTTATTTATGTATTTAAAAATTATATTTTAACAATTTGATATAAAGTTTCTATTAAAAAAAATGATACGAGATGAAATTTTTCACATATTATTCACACAATTTTAAAAATTCAATTTTTTTAAGAAAATTTGGAAAATTTAAAATTCTACCTCTTCTGTAATTTTTAATTGTTTTTACCTGTATTTTTTTGTAATATTTCTTAAGTATATTCTAATCAATTTTAGGGATCTATTTTACAATAACTTAATTAGTTTGAAAGACAAAAAATAAAATTTTTATATGCATGATAAGAATCAACGAAAAAGCCAATGTCTTTACATTTTAATTAATTTTGTAAAAAAAGTAATTTGTTTACAACAAATTGGATTCCTAATTTTATTTCATGCTTTATATATAACACGCAGGAAAAAAATTGAAGTAATTGGTAAATAATTGGGGAAGGAGTAGCATTTTGAATGCACTTGTGTTTCGAAAAACACAAAATGAGAAAAAAACCACTTTAAAGCTTATAATTCTGAAAAAATAACAATAATAAGCATAAATAAACTTAAAATATCACTTTAAGATATTAGTTATATATTTTTCTTTAAAATAAAATTACATTTTCGTATTTTTTCGTATTTTTTATAAATGATCAATTTTTAGGGAGTATTAATTGCACAAGAAAATCCAAGAAAAATGTTAAAAAATTTTTTCCTGTCACGACAGAAATTTTAGTTATTTTCTTCACATAACATTGAAGTATTATATTTGCACGAGAAACACATGAAGAATTAGAACTGAAATTACGAAATTATTAAAATAAAATGCCTTAATTCAAAAATTTTACATGCTCACGTTTTATAAAGGAAAAAAAAAATTACATTATTGCATTATCACGGTAATACCCTTCTTTATATATTACACATTCTTTTTTAGTTTTTAGTTTCTCTTTATAAAATAGATTTTTTTTTTATCAAAATATCTTTTAGTTTTTTTTCTCCTAAAAAAAAAAGGGGGTGGGGTAGCCGAATTGCCTAATTTGTTTCCAAATGAAATTCCATCCAATTTCTAAACTTCCAACATGCACAAGAAGTTATATATTAATCGAAAGATAATAAGAGTAATGCAAATAATAAGTGTATATAAAATTTAAAAAAAAAAAACGATAGTTCGGTCATTTTCGGGATACCAAGTTTTCTTAAGTAATAAAAGTCTTTAACAAATGAATTCTAATCAGCACGTTTCAAAAATTGTTAATCATTAAAAATCAAATTATAGGAATAGCTGCTAAAAGAATTCTCAAAATGGTTGAGAAATCTGCAAACGGTCGATTCCCATTACCGCAAATAAAAATTAGAAAAAATTGAAAAAATATAATATAAAATGCAAAGAAAATTAAGAAATTCCATTCAACTGCATCGTTTTTGGTTAACTCTAATATATTCGAAAACGAATTTCCTGCCGTGTTTTTCCGAAAAAGTATAAAAATACGACAGAAGGGGAAACATGTAATCCCACCATATTTTCTTTCGCTTCTTGAATCAGAGCTAATCACAGTGAGGTAATAATTTAATTAGCACATTCCCTGAAAACTTCGTAGTTTTCTTAATTAAGTTACTAGTTGCATTTCTGAAGAATTAAATCCCGAATTTACACAAAGTGTTACCGAGGAGCGAAATCTTTTGGACAGAAACAAATATAATTCTAGATTTCCCAAAAAAAAAATTCATAATTTCTTTAATAATGCAAATATTTGCTTTAAAGACATTTATTTGTATTTAAGGAAATAACAAACAAATAACATTTTACTTATTAAGTTTAAATTCTGTTTTTATTACTTTTTATTAACTTAATTAATGTTTTGACTTCTATTCACAAATATTTTTAACATTGTTACATAATTACTTGTGTAAGTGTTATTTCTTTTTAATTCTGATATTCACTTGCATTTTTATATTGCCTTTAAATTAAATTCCATTTAATAATTTTTTGCTATACTATTGCATGGGAAAGGCTTAAGGAAAAAAGAAAGAAAGAAGAAAAAAAGAATCTGAACAAAAACAAGTAATATATAAAAAAAACACAACTTAAGTCAATTCCTACTTAGATCAACAAATAAATATTTTATTTTAGCTACTTTTTATTAAATAGTTGCAATTAATATAAATATGTATATACATTTGACAAAATCACAGCATTAAGTGGTAATTAGTTTTTTTATTAATTATCATTTAAGTATCGCATTGCCATCCAAAACAATCGTGTATATAAAATTTCAGTTCAACTAAATGCCTTAAGCCATAAAAAAAATTATTTTAAAGTTTTGACTCAAGTCGCTAAAAATGAAACCAGCGTGGCTCTGCATCTGTAAATCTTTAAATAAATAGCTTCAGTCAATTAATTTTAACTAATTATATCTAAATTATCGTCTTTTTGCCCAAAACAATAGTGTATAGAAAATTTCAGCTCAAATGAGCACTTTAAAATGTGAGAAAAACAAATCTTCAAAAGAGGCACCAAAAATGGTGCCAACGTAACTGTATTTGTAATTCTTTGGATAACTAGTTTTAATAAATTAATTTTTGTTAATTATAGATAAATTACTACATTGTCATCCAAAATAATCATGTATATAAAAATTCAGCTCAATTGAGTGTTTCAAAACGTATTTTATTAACGATTGAAAATTCCACCATGATAAATAAATATATAGAGAGTGTGAGCTAATAGTAGGAATTGAAAATTAACGGAAATACTGAAATAATTATAAGGATTGGCGCATTACTGAAACTTTTATGTGAATCATTTTGTGATACAAATTTTCTTTGCTCTAGTTTCTTCATGTTATTCTTTCTTCATATTATTCCCTTTGAAAAAAATTCACTAAATAATAATTTATTTTTCTAAATTTATAATTCTATTTTTATATCTTTATATTTCGAATTCTCTTACACTACAAACAATATTCTAACATATTAAGTTATTAACAATTTAGTTTGAAATTTTAAGAACAAAACAAATAGGGAAAAAAAGAGAGGACTTGTTTTGTGAATTGTTAATTTAAAATTTTACTCGTAATTTTATTTATAGGGAAAAAAAACTACCGCTTTTTTTAAGGCTACACAATACCCTAAAAATGTAGATTTTTTTTCCAATTCCATGTGCCCCATATAAATGAAAAGCTTGTTCCAAACTTTAGATCTGACAACCAAATATTTTTAAGGTATTTGAAGTTTTCTGCGTTCAGGTATTAGTTTCGTTTTCATTTTAAAGCAATGTTCCATTCTTAAACCTTTTTAATTAGAAATATTTTGGAACACAGTCAAATTTTTCAGTATGAAATGGTTATTACAGGTTTTAAACCGAAGGGCCCCCCCCGGGAAGGGGGGGATATAACAAACAAAAAGGGGGGCAATATTGAAAAGTCGAAAATAAAACATTATTTAAAAATTTATTAATTTACTGAAAGGAAACAAAACAAAATACATTCTGACATAATAAAAAATAAAATACGCATTTACACTGATATAATGTTTATAAATGTATCAGTACTGCACACTGTATTTGATAATTAATTTAACAATGTCAAGTTAAGAACAAGTTTAACAATTTTCAGTAACCTCATGGGCTTGTCATATATATAAAATTATGTAAAAAATTTAATACTTATCTTGATAATTTATACAGTTTGTAATTAAAGTCGTATTGTAGATTTACGTCAAAGTACATTATTATTGAATTCAATACACTCTTATTGTTTGGATGGGGGAGGGAAGGCGCAAAGAAAATTATGACTAAAAATTTGGTAGCAAGTATTGAAAGTTTCAGAAACACTGGGTTATTAACCAATTTTTACTATTAAAATCATGTTTGTTTATGTTTTGAGTCCTCATACATAGTTACTTAACTAAGATTGATTTTAAGACCAATATTTGCTTTTACACATAGTTTATACATAAAGTGGAAGCGTTTTATTTTATTTTAAATAATTTTCCCTGTTGAGAAAACGCTATAGAGCCAAAGCGTTTTCAGGTTGATATATGATACAATATTTGAAAGAGCTGGAATACTACCGAAAATGATGTATCTAAAAACCAGCATTTAGCTGATACTGCAATGACATGATACCTCAGAAAATACATGTGTTCTGAATACAAGTATTGCTGATAAAACTGTATATTCCCATAATAATAATAGTACTAGAGTATAATATTTTAAAGTCACGCAACAAAAAGTAAAACTTGCTAAAATGCTCCAATTTAAAAATGAGAAAAAATTAGATGTTCACAAAGCTAATGATTTCTAACATTTTTTATCATTACTATTTTTATAAGTGGTTTGTGTTTCAAAATTTTTATGAACGTATGTTAAGATAATATTGAATAATCTTCTATCGTGACATATGCTATTAATATTATGCAAAAACATATTTTGAATTAAATGAACTTTTCTCAGTCATATTTAAAGTAGTGGTTTAATGTATAAATAAATTAAAAAAAACTTGCTAAAAAATTAGAGATTTTTAGGAAAATTCTTTGCTTCTTTTATACCTTTACAAACTTTAAATGTGTTTTTCTAAGACTTTTAAATTTAAAGATTTTTTTTTAATTTTAAAGACTTTTAATTTTTTAATTTTTTTTTCCTGTTTAATATAGTGTTGAAATTTTCGTAGAGAGGCTCGTATATGTTCTACAAAAGTTGTTATGAATTGAAATCTAAGAGCTCTAGTTATTTTCTTAGAAAATGTTAAACATAATATTTCAAAATTTTGGGTTTTTTTTTCAGGTTTAGCAATAAAAAATAATTGTTAAAACTCTCTCAACAAGGAAACAAATTTTTCAATTCAATGCTACGCTCTGTTTCCAGTAATATAAGAAACAAAATTCTCTTAAAACAACTAAAAAGTTTTAAAAATTAAGTATTTTATAAAAAAAAAAAAACTTTTAATATTTAATTTTTTTTAAATTATAAAATGTTGGTAAAAATAAGGGTAAATTAAACTATTTCTTTTTTTATTATTTTCAGAATCAATTTATAATAAAATATTCTGAAAATAAAAGAAATAATAATATTTTTCTATTACTGGAGTTACCGTGTAGCTTTTAGTATTAAAACTTTGCGTGATATATGTATTTTAATACCCTTGTAATGTATTTAATGTAATATATTTTAATACCCTATTTAACTAACTCATATAAATAATTACAAATATCCCCATTTGAATTTTTATATTTTTCACTTTTAGAAATGCTTAGAAACAATAATTAATACAAAGTAAACGTTTCCATTCCCGTCAGAAGTCCGTGCTTCTAGCCTAATTGAGAAATTTTTGCTAAAACACGCTCTGCATTACATACATTGAAAGTCAGCGACAAGTGCTTTCATCACAATGACCAGATGCACTGGAAATGACCAGCGCGTTTTTGGTTAATTATATAACATAGAGATAACTTATTTTCATCTACATCAGCACATTCTCAAACTGACATGTACAATAGTCCACATTCCTTTTAACATGGAACTCAGAATTTCGTGTAAGCACTCATTCGCTGTGATGAATTATAGAACAGAGGATTGTTCAAGCCATATATCATCCACCCCGTTGGTTTATAGTGTCTATCAGAAATTATATACTTATTGCTTATTTCGTAGAAAGGAACCTGTGTAAATGCATTTCGTTGGATCTTTAGCAACAAAGAGAGCTTGTGTCGGCGGAAATTCTTTCTAGTTCTATCCATAAAATCGTCATACAGAAAGTAGTAAAAAAGTAAATTAGTAAGTTTAAGGTATCCGACTATACGTTCAGAATCGTGATTTTTCAAAAGCGTGTAAATGGATAATATTTATTATGTTTAGTGTCATTAGATAGAACATGAGGTATTGTTTTAAGGACAGTATGACAAAAAATTTATTTAAATGAGTACTTGGAAAACTTACTTGAGAATTTTTTCCAAAAGTTCCTTTGTAAAAATGTTATTGTATTAATATTTTGCCTGTATTCAGCTCAGACCTCTGTACAGAGGCTCAACTAGAATTTTTGAAATGCATAACTCGGAAGTCGGTTTATCCATGTTGTACGACAACAGAGGGGAGAAATTTTAAGAAAATACGCCGATAATTATTTCAAATGGTTGTAACTCTGAAAATAATGGGAATTTTTCAAAAGTCATAGTTGAGCCTCTGTACAGAGGTCTGAGCTATATACAGGCAAAATATTAATACAATAGAAGCACTTTTTACAAAAGGAGAACATTTGGAAAAAATGTTATTCTAAGTTTATTTTTTGCCGAAATATTGTATTTAAATAATTTTTTGTCATAATGTCCTTAAAACAATTTTATACATGTATTCTGATCTAAGTGACACTAAATATCATGAAAATTATACATTTATGCACTTCTTTAAAATCAGGGTTCCGAACGTAGTCGGATACCTTAAGAATAAATTTTGTGCAGAAATAATTGGATTAAATATATCATTTCGAATCAGTTTGACTGTACATCTTTGGTTATTTGTTAGGACTGTTATATAAGGAAGAACTGATGAGTTTAACAATGTTTATAATTTGGTTGCTACTGAGTAGATTTTGGAGGTGAGTTACAACCATAGTTTCTGTGTTTCTCAGACATGTTGTAATCAGTTTGAAACATAACCATGTTATATTATATCAATAACACAAATATCATGTTTAACAACAATTTTCTTATCTAAACTCATTACAAGGATTTCGAAAGATATTCATTGGGATTCGGGTGTCAAATATTGATAATTAAAGGAACTACATGGCTATTGGTGAAAAACTCGTGAATTCGAACTATGGTCGTAACAAGGATGACACCTGAACAGCAATCCCACTCTTCAAACTTACACACCTCATCAACTTGAGGTCTTTGTATCTCGACTGATTTAGTGTGCGACAGTGAGTGTACATTAATATGGTCTCTTGAAAGTTTTTGTGATGGAGTGCGTTATACATTACAAAGATACTTATATAAATCCATCATGAGTAAGTCAATAATTACGACTCTTACGAGTTTATTTCATTTAAATGAACATTAGCTATCTCATGTGTTTTAAATAATTTTCCTGAAAGTTTCTGTGAGAGCCTAGCATGTTATAATTATTACTTCAAAAGCCGGTTAATAATACTATTATTAACTGTAGGTAATTGTTGCATATTACTTCATGAACTTTACATTTTTAAAACACAATACAATAAACAATATTAGTATGAAAAATGTCTTTTATAATTACGTAAGTTCAGATCGATATTCCTTATCTTCTACCACAATTAAAAAATGGCAGCAATTCACGTTTATTTGTATGAAATTACATTATTTCTATCTGGCAATAATTTGAATAATTTTCAAAAGGTTCTGTTTGTTTTGTAATATGCAGAGCAGAACAATTTATGTTCACATTTTTTTAAAAAAATTTAAAATTATAATTTTGCAATCAAAGTTTATCTAATAAGTAATAAAAATATAAATTCTTACAAAATTCTTCTAAGTTCAACACACATATACATACATATGTATATTAAAGGTGATTACAATTTTTGGAAGTTATTAGAACAGTGCTTCTCAAACTTTTAATACTGGCGACCCACTTTTCAATCATAATTGTTATCACCCCTATACAATATAATGTATTGAAGGAAATAATAATGCATTCTGACGCTAAAGCGATCTTATTTATAAATACGATTATAATGCTAATACGATCTTAATTATAAACCGTACAAATTAATATAAGTATATTAAATTTTATACATGATACTTTAAAGTATTACATATATTTTATTTTTCTTTCTCGAATTTTTAAATTGGAGCAGATTACAAAATGCGGTGACTGCTTTGAAGACAAAATATAGATCTCAGCCAAATATAGAAAAAGTATTCAGAGTGTCAGTTTCTAATCGTAAACCTTTATTTGAATAACATTCCTCTGCAAGACAAGCTCATGGAAGTCGCTAATACTAATTAAACTTGCTCTTAAGTTAGAAATTATAAATTAGTTATAAAATACCTTGTATAGCACTGATACATTAAAAGTGTCTGAAGTTCCCGCTATTCGCACGAGTTCATTTTTTAAAAAACTAAAACATACTTCATATAATAGCGGAATTGTCAGGAGAGTAAACCCAAATGCATGACAATGATTACGAAAATGTAAAATGATATTTTAAAATGAATGATCATATTATAATTAGTTTTATCTGAACTGTAATTTTAAGCCTCACAGAATTAGCATTTAGTATTAATGTTAATTAATGAAAAATAATATAAAATTCCGATGAAGAATAATTGTGTTATTTTTCGTATTTAAATCGAGGAGACTTCAAAATGTTTTATCCCGGGAGCAGGCACATTCTCGATACTAACGTTAATGGTCACGCGGGGTGATTGAGTCACCCCAGTCCCTTTTTTTATATAATTATTTTTATTGTACACAATACAAATCGTGATACCAGTGAATATTTTAACTAAGAAAAAGTATACATACCTACTTTCAAAGACTTTCCAATTTTTCTTTTGCAACAAATTAACCGTTTTGCCAGAATTAACGATTTCGTGATCCGTGTGCCCCACGCGACCACTTCCGGGTTAAAAGTATAATTAATGTAATAAAATGGATGTTACTGCTAAAAACATTGTGTAAAACGTTTTTATTATACTTTATGTGTTTGAGAATACTCCTAAAAATAAATCTTGGCCAAGTAATTCTTCAAAGTGCTCTTTGTGGTTTTCCAAATATCATAAAACTCTTTTACATGGAAAAAACCCACAGAAATACATTATTTACAACTTCCTTAAATGAGAAACAAACATATAAGAGAGGGGGCATAACTAACTGTACTAATAACTTAGAAGGTTAAGCAGGTGAACAGTAAATATGTATACAGCTATAATGTACAGTATTTCAAAAATTATAACAGTGATGAATTTTTTATCTTCCTAAATTTTTTCGATTTTGGGTCTTTTTATAACTCTGAAAAAATAGTGTTTTAGGTTTAAAAAGAAAACGTAATAAAAAATCGCTCATCATGGGATTACAGCAAATCAGATGAAGGTTTTTTTATTTGGTTATAGGATCAAGATAGCTAATTAGGTATTGAAGAATTTCTTATTTTTGATGACATTATATCGCCAGATGATATATATAAATTATATCAGAGTAGAAGTGCATTTTACATTATGTCTGAAAGCATTTTGTTTTAAATCATTCCAGTAAATGAATTTTTTTAAATCTTTTATTTTCGATATGCTCGCGCCCTCCGCAAGGGGTGTACTCCACAGTTTGAGAAATGCTGTATTAGAATGTGCACACAATTTCCTACTCAATGTTATTATGTATTGTTTCTCTTTTCTTTTTAGCAAGCATTACGTGAATAAGAAGTGCATATAAATCATTTAAAGTAATAAAATATCATGTGTAATATATTTTCTTGAACATTTAATACAAAGTAGATTACTCTCCATTGAAATTTGAAAATAATTCAATTTTCAATATATGTAACATAAGAATATAATTTTGCTCTCCATATAAATACATCTTTAAAATTCAATTAGTATATAAACATAGCAAGTCATAAATAAATCTAATTAAAAATCCATTATAAACCATTCAAAATTTCCTCATTTTACTCATTACGTTGTTACATTTCTAATTCAGTCAATCTAATGAATGAACAACAATCCGAGTCAGACATTCAGAACGTCTAATGCACTCCTCCTTTTGCCAAAAGTAGCTCGTCACCGTCGTTGTTTCTGAAAAAAAGAACAATGTCTACTTCACGGGGGAAAAAACCAGCCCACGTTGTCGGAAATCTGTCAGAAGTCACTCTTTTTTAACATGCCCTTTAGTCGAAACGAACCAAATGAAGAAACCAGAAATCGAACATCACACCTCATCTGTCAAGGCTTTGTCTTTCCACCCCAGATCAATCCCCTGGGTACAAGAAGGGGAAACGAGAAAATACCTCGACCACCCTCTAATCCGGGAGGTAGAGACGATCATTTGGAGCAACACAAGAAAAGTCTTCCCAAGAGTCCAGGCAAGTACAATGCCTTGATGAGGTTGAAGAGGGGATGTTCCAATCTAATGCGGTTGCTCACAAAACCACTGACGGTATCTTGGGGCAATTGAGGTTGGAGGATGTTAAGCTGATTTGAGCGTCTGATGTGTCACACTTCCTAACAAAGTACTTATTGACGAAAGAGGAGACGTAATCTTCTGAATTAAGAAAGAGCCCTTCGACAAAGAATACGTATTCAGAAATTAAGGTTATTTCTTAATCACAAAACTTGTCCCTCATACTTTACAGTAAGTAAGAAACACATTTTTTTAAAAAGAAATAATATCGAAGTGATATTGTTACTGTTTAAAGAATGCTTTTTTCATTTATTGTAAAGAATGACCGATTTTATGATTAACCCCTCAAGTGCCGTGGGCGTGCATACACGTCCTGCTGAGTTGATGCCTTTAGTGCCCCGGACGTGTATATTCGGCCTTTCTAAGGAAGACTTTTTGTATTGTGCTGCTCTGTTTACAACTATTCCCACAACTTTGTAATACATTAACATAACATTGACAGTGCTTCTAAAGAATTTACTCATTTTGGAAAAGAAGTGGGGAAGAAATTTGAAAGGGTATATTCAATGAACAATGAAATTCAAAGCTCAGCAATTTTTCTTGTTTTTTTTCGTTTGAGTGTACTCTTTTATATTCTTCATTAGCACTCACTTTCTCTTGCTGTTTGAAAACGGAGTTTTTTAATTCTTTGTACGAAAGCACTGAATGTGACACTGGTCTGTGTGTTCAATCATGTTTCAGGATGTATCACAGAGCAGACAAGTTATCAATTATTTTTTTATTGTGTTGCAACCCTAAAGGTTAAATTTTTTATTTTCATTTTATTGTTTCATCCTTTTCGTTTATTTCTTTTTTAAAATAAAAGTAAACAATTTTTGGGTTAAAAACACACCTTTTCTTTTCCTTCAATAAACCTCGTAGTAACGCGTGCCTGTGAGAAAAACGATGGCACTGGGGGAATTTCGTAACTTTCCTTGGCAATTAAGGGGTTAAGAAATGACAATTTCTGAACACCTATTCTTTTCGAAGGACTTTTTGAAGTTATCCCAATGCGGAGTATAGAGCAATGAATAGGTCAACTTGTTGGGTAAAAAAATGCAGCGGTTATTCAGACCGCTAATGATGAAGTACCTTTTAACAATGCAAAGTCAGTTAGATCAAATTTGAAGAATAACTTGAAAAAAGAAGAACTCCCAGAAATCTTGATGAAACTATATTCAAAATATTTCCTTCTGTCCTAGAATGAAAGCTACAGCAGAATTCCGTCTTACCACTGGTCATGACTGGCTCTTTCTAGGCATTTACTTCTTATAAAAGTCCATACTGACCAATGCTGCATGTTCTATAATCTTTGGGAACCTATGGACTGTATTCACCTTTTGCGCTGTCTATTCTATGCTCCAAGAGTTTGTGGGTTGATTTGAGTTGAGTTTGGTGTTTTATGGTGCAAGAGCCAGTTTTGGCTATACTGTGCCAAACATTCATAGGTCTGTGGTCTGGACGGGAAAAGAAGAAATTGGATGACAAGATGGAGGGTTGAAAATAGAGAAGGATCACTGGGGTACCCCGGGGTCGTGACACCCGTGTTTACCAAAGATATGGAGTTTGTGGGAACGCTACTGAGAAGCTAGAGGCCAAATGGGTCTATAGACTTTTTTTTTCTTTTATTTTATGCCATTGTCTTTCCTACACACCAATGAAAAAAAAAACAATTTTGAAGTAGGAGACAAAGGAAAAAGTTTCAAACTCTTAAATTGATCCTAAATTATACAAATTTGAAAATTTGGGTGTCTAAATCAATATTTGTCCCAATCTTCACAAAGCAAAGCTATTCATCTAAAGCACGTTAGATTTCTTATATACTCGTAATTGAAGATCATACTCTGTAACAGTTGTATAATAATACATATTAATTCTCTCTTTCCCTAAAAAGGCATTATATTGTTATGGCTCATTCAATCGCATACTTAAATTCAAATTTTTCTTACTGCTTCTTCTCATTTTAAGTAATGTTTTCATTAACTTCAGAAGACATTTCACGTCTTATACTTGCATTTTAAATATTTTTTTTTGTCATTATATGAATTTTAACGAATTTAAGAATTATATATAGTTGAGCCTAGCTTATCGAGTCTAATTTGTCTCAAAGTCTTATTCGTAATACGAAACAGTTTTTCTGTTATAAATTACAGCAAAATACAATATTGTGTTTCATGCTGAAAAAGG
>BMAV01003951.1:0-16216 GCA_019973955.1 Trichonephila inaurata madagascariensis
CTGCGGAAATTAACACTCTACATTTATAAAGCTACACATGAACATTTATATTTCACCCAAACATAATTTATGCCAGAATGGTGGAGATGTTCATTATTGCATGAAGTCACACACACACACCGTATCACAGTTTTATTCGGGAAAAGTGTCGGGAGGAAAACTAAAGAGTTCAAAGTAGGAATGTATTCACCCCTGACTAAAATGCCTTGGATCATTTATTTCTCACACTGCCAATTAAACAGTAGTTTACCGAAATGGGAATTGAAATTCAGTCTTGAATTAACCATTATTCTAGCTCATATAACAATCTTGGAGGTAGACGTAAAACAACGATATGTCTACCGAGGTAACCACAATTATGGTATATAATATTTAAATATAAAAAATTGAACTGTGTGCATGTTCTATTTTCTCCAAAGAATTATCCATAAAATTGTTTTTAAAATCGCATTTCGATGATATTGCGCAAATCCGACTAAATAAAGTCTTTGTTTCCCTTATATTAGATGAAGGTTTGATTTCATAATCTCGTATTTACATATGGGTGTTTACGTTTTTTTTTTCTTTTTACTCAGCAAAATTTCCTATTAGATCTTAATGCATTTACCATACAATTCGGCGTATATAGCGCACTTTTAAGACAAAAAGAAAGGTTGAAATTTACGCGGGTGCGAGTTATACGCTGGGTATATAAATGATCATTTTAAAAGTAAAATATATAAGCATATAAAATTGATATCTATATAGATAGAAATATTGTTTATTTAAAAGAAATGAGAGACATACTTCATGAAAACTTAAAGGGTTGCACTTCTAGAAATATACTAATTTTTCAGAAGCCTGAGATAATACCTCGAATAAATGACTTCAAAACATAAGAGCATTGAACACATACATTTCAGATTTCTTCTTAAAAAATATGTGCGGGTTATACGGTGAATATACTTAAAAATTAAAAATTACAGCTTTTAAATATAGGTGCGCATTATATACCGAATTTTACGATAGATGATTTATATAGTATAGTTAATTACTTTATAATTTAAATTCTTGTATATTTTATATGTATGCTGCATACCTAAACAGCTAATATTCAAGCAATATTTCTTTTATAACTGAAAACTGATACATAACTTTAGCGTTATATTCTTTTAAATATATTTCAATATGTAATTTAGGCTTCATATTACTTGTAATTGGAGTCATTATTAGATTTGTAATTAGTTTGAAAAGTTAACGATATCCCCCTTTAAAATCTGTGAGCTTACTTTTTATTTTAAATTCGTATAACTATATTATAAATTAATAAGAAATAAATATATTTATTTTTTTTATGAACTATATCTAATATATTAGTTTTTGTAAAACAAATATATTTAAAATTTTAAAGATAAGGCTCCTATATAATATCAAAAAAAACAGGAAATAATATACATACTTAAAATATATATATATATATATATATATATATATATATATTGTTTGAAGACAGACGCATACTGTTTCAACAAGTTTCAGGTATTAAAGGCACATTTTAAGTTTAATAGGTTTCATCCTTGATATAACTACTAATACTTCATGTTGGTTGTTTTACTTAAATATAGAAAAACAGTATTATGTGTAATATTATAGGTCTGTAAATATAATAAAGGTTTCAATTTGTTCATCTATGCAATTAGCTCTTCATTCTTTAATATATTTGAATTAATTAGCTTTCCCGTAAGTGAGCGTTTATTAACGTTCCTCTATTAAGCAACACATTAGCTATTGGTGGCATACATTATAATTTTAAACCAGGGTAAAATGATAAGAACTACATATAAACTGGCATTCACCTCGTGGGACTCGATAATTTAACGTGGAAACAATTTTAAGGGGTCACTACTTTGGGAAAAACCGTACATCGGTTACGAGTTAATAATTATATCAAATAATTACCGCCTTCACAATTAGGTTTTCAGAGGTAATCATTAAAACAGAAGCAATTCACTTGTTAGAAATTTACATATTAAATATTATGTAATAAAAATCATCGTAAGTTTTTCAACAAGGATTTACATAAACAGCAAATAAAAGTACATTAAAATTCGTATTTTACTCAGCAATGTTTTGCATGTATACAAGGAAAAAAATTAACATTATTTTCTTGGATAAACAAGTATTATGTTAATTGTATGGAGATAGTATATATTGTTACCTAAAACCCCGGGTTTTCGTGAATTTTATGCAAAAACAATCACTAAGAAAATAAACAGTTCTTTAAGAGCGATGCGATTGCTTTTTTTCATAAAAAGCAATTAAGTACATAAATATATACACAGAGATTAGATTTTGATTCATAACACAGATAGAACTACATAAAACATGTTCTGAAAATTTAGATTTAGTATCTTCAAAATATTTTGTGTAGTAAGCTTTATCATGAAGAAAAATATTGAATAACAGTTTCTCGTAAAACACATTTAATAATTTTAACTCTAAATAATTACTTTTCTACTTACAAAACATTTTCAAAACTCCCCATATTTATAGCTTAAGCCCTTTTAGCTTCAGTTTTAGCAAATTTTGGGACTTTTTGGTTTTTTTGTTTTTTTCTGGTGATTTTTGTTCATGGTAATGACTGCGTTTCGATTTTGAATTCTTTTGTGTCAATTCCCATATAATTTTTAAGTGTCATTGGGTCAATTTCTAAACCTAAATAATTAAATACAGGCAACAGCCCTAAATAACCAGAATTATATAAGATGACAGCAATGTATAAACCCAAAAATAAAGTTTTTATGAACAAAAATTTCTTCGGCAAAACAGACCACAATACATTTTTAAAAGCTTTATTATTGTTTTTGAGTCATGCCATGAAGGCATTTTTTTAGCAACTCCTTATCACAGAGTGCTAAATAAGTAGGCTTTATCACTTTAATCACTGGATTTAAAAAGGTCTGCTGTTTTGTCAATATAATTTCCCATCACAATAATTTGTTTAAAATTGCACCAGCTGTCTTTCATTGTTGGACATTGCCCATGCATGGGATTTTGATTGCTAGAGCAGCAGTGAAAGAAGGCAGCTATTACAGCAGATTGCATTTTTCGAGACACCCAACATTGCTTCGATGGCAACCCCATAATAGTTCTGCAGTTTATCAATAAATTTATCAGTTAATTTCCCTTTCCACCAAGTCCTTTGGTATTCTTTTTTAGTTTCCTTAAACGTGAGCCTACTCTTTTTTGTATATGTCCTATACATTCAAGTTTTGTGACACTGTTTTCACCATATATATCTTTCACTTGTAAAAAGCCCTTTGAATCACCATCACCATAGTACTCGGTGTATTGCAGGTCTCGTTTGATTAGTGACCTTTCAAAAATTCTGAAAGCTCCAACAGCTTCCATGTTTCCAGAGGATCCTTTGTAATTTGAACATTCATGCTCAGATTTAAATTCATTTCACACATTTTGCAATACTGTGTCTTACTTCCAGATCTAAAATTTTTCCAGTATCAATGGAAAAAACGAAACAGCCATTAAGTGACATATGGCCTCCGCTGCCATGTGCCATCTACCGGAACACCACAAGTTGTACTTTTTAAAATTTCGCACTTCTTAGATCAGCTTTTCATATTTTTTTCCGAACATAGCTGTACTGCTTCCAGCAGTTTGAGTTCATGAGCTCTGAAGGTATTTTAGAAACGCATGGCAAATTTAAGTGCATAACAACTTCTTACCAGCTGTGAAACCTCTGCCAATCAATCTCAATCCAAATACCAATAAAGTATTGAGAGAGAATTTTTTATTTTCTTTAGGGTAGAAGTAAAGCCAATCATGTATCCCACAACTGCAACCACACACAAGTTAGAGCAAAGTCCTTCCCTGGAATCTTCTGGGCAGTTTCAATCCAGTTGCATAACATTCCGGACAACACACAGGATTGAAATAATTCCCATCAAAGCTTGGAAATTAATAATTATATTCCCTGTAGAACCATGAAATTCAAGTTCAGGCACATCAAAACTGCTCAATTTCGCCTCACTTGCAGACGTATTATTACTGTTTTGTGCTAACTTGGTAAACATATTACCATAAAACTTTCTCTTTCTGGACACTTTCGATCTAGCTTTCGGCATTTTTAAATTAATCACAATCAAATAAAACGTTAAAATTAAATGAAAAAATATTAAAAGTAAGTAATAATTAAGAAGAACGCTTCAGAATGAACAATGTAAACAAACTATAAACGATAATATTATTGCCACTCAGTAAAACAAGCTTGAAATTAAAAAAAACAGTTGCCAGATTAAAAAAGTATTAATAAATAAATAAAGGATACGTTGATCTATATTTAAAATAAATATTAAATATTTATATTGCTTAAAAGTCACGAAAAAGACGTTCAAACTGTTTGTTTACATTTTGATGTCTCTTTAAACACCCATTTCCGGTTTTGAAAATTCCATTTCCGGTTTACTAAAGAAGCTATAACTTAGCTTCTAAATATCGTAGGAACTAAAATAAAGTATTTTTGGTATCTTAAGCATATGGGCTATAATATTAAAATATAAAAAAAAATTCGAAAATTTTCTCCAAACCGAGGATTTTTGGGTAGTCACATACCTTAAACATCCAAATACAAATTATATACACTATTTACACAAAATTCGTAACAATATTATACAAGAGAGAGAAAAGTAAAGTGAATTCTTTCATTGCTTTATGGAACACAAAATAAGCAAATATAATATGTTTAAATATTATTATCATTCAAAAACTGTAAAATAAAAAAAAAATCAACTTATACTCAATTATTTCTTTGTTTCAAGGGCGTTTTTAATTTTTTCACTAGATTTCTAGACAATGTAACACATCATTTTTAGTCAAACACGCTTCATTTGAATACATAACTTTATTATTTTTATTCATTTTACTATTATTATCATGATAAAACGCATTCTTATCTAATTTGCTTCTTCAATGAAACATAAAAAATAGGTGAAAAAAAAAATGAGATGAAAGTTGTTCAAAAGAAAACGTAATATCGTTATCTTGAGCTTTATTTCAGATATTTTTCGTACATTACAAAATTTCCATTTAAAACTAAAATAAGTTTCTTTTAAATTTAAATAGCAATACTTTTTTTGCGCTTAGGGAATAAAAAAATATTAAAAATAGTTAATTAAAGTAACATGTTTTCTACTTTTTATTTCATGCATTAAAAAAAAACATTAATGCAAAATAAAATGCATACGTTTTTGTTCAGCTTTATTTCTTATTTAATAAAATTAAAAATATATATATAGTAGTCCAAATATTTAAAAAAAATTAGAGTATCATTTCTCTTGGAGACTTCTTTAAAAAAAAAACCTTAAGATAAATTATTACGACAAACATGTAATTGATTTTTCATTTTATTTAAAAAAGCGCTCTTACTATCTCTACAATAAAATATAACTTCTCTCTCTCTTTTTTGTGTGTGTGTGTAAATTGAAACATGTCACGTGTTTTCCCCGCAGTAACAAACTGATTGGTAAAAATTGAGTTTTACAGGAAAGTTCACTTTCTCAAACTAATTTTGAAAAAGATTATTATATACTTCGAAGATGTGAGCAGGATTTCCAATTAAGTGATTTTATCACGCTTGTCGAAAAATTTAGCGAAAAGTGATATATTTAAGAAACAGGGAATACCTTGGGATTGACTCTTCTGGAATTTCAAAGGAGGTTATACTCGTTTAAGGGATCTTGGGGAGGAAGACGAGTCAGTTCAGTCAGTCGAAATTAGAAGCTGTTGGTGCATTGTCTGCGATAAGACAGAAAAACTGTATCTGTTAAGTTCCTTCTGAAACAGTTCTAGAACTGTTCCACTAACAGAAACTTAAACACGAAATAAATATTATAAAATATTATCTACAGTACTTAAAATCGCACTCTTTAACATAAGCTTAACAGCACTCTAGAAACCACTTTCTAGAGTTGTTAAGCTTGTGTTAAACAGTGCGATTTTAAATACTGTAAATAATATTTTATATTTTTGCATTTAACTTCGTGTTGTCCTTTGTTCCTTTGTCCGTTGTTCATTAATAAATGTTTTACTATTTATGTAATTGGCAGTGTCACCCGTCTTACACCTAAGCTGGTTTCAGTGGGCATTAATTCCTTTGAGCATGAATCGATTTACTTCGGTAAACAGGAACTGTTGCAGATCTACGGTTGATAGGAACCATTTCTCTGCCGATTTCTTTTTGATTTACATAACCAGCCAACTTTCCTCGGTCTTTAACACCAACGCCGTTTGGAAATAGAAGCCAAACCTCCAGAGCTCTACTGTTATCATCAAATTCAATGTGTGTCAACTTATCTAAAGCCCCATTGGCTAAACCATCAGCAACGTTGATGTTTTCAGTTATCATATAGGGTTTATCTACAACGAAATTAATTTCGTATGTTAACTCTCCCGTGTCAGTCGTACTGAGTTTATGAAGCTTCTCTCTTGCAGAACTTTCTTTTGCGCAGTCAGCTTCATACGCAGACAAATTTGGTGATTTTCAGTTGTTATAATCAAAAGAGCTAAGGCATGAAGTGTCGCAAAAAATTACGCTAAAATGCTAATAAATGTAATATGCATTTTTTTTAATATTTTAAATTTTTTGAGGGCTTAGCTTTTAAAATATACTGTCCAAACTTCCCAACTGGATAAAAACTAACGGTAGTTTTCAAGCAAAAAAATGTGAGAAAAAAATGCTATAAAGATTTCTTGTAAAAATGAAATTAGACGAAAAACACAAAAACTGTTTTTAAAAATCCATAATTTTTAAGCAATATTTTCAATCTTTGAACAAAACAAGGATAGCAACTTTTGACACTTGAAGTAAAGTCCATGTGATTATTTTTATAAATAACGATGCATTAAATGTTTAGTATTTTTTTTAAAGTATTTTGAGTATTTTTTGAAAAATCGAAAAAAAAATCGATATTTTGTATTTTTAATCACTGATTCCAAAAAACAAAGTATGAACTTTTTTAGTACAGAATTTTGATGCATTACAACGGTAAGAAATCCGTACAGAACGATTGAAAAAACTCTTTTCATAAAAACGCATCGATATTATCTAATTTAAAAGAAAAAAAATGTAAGAGATATAAGATTTCGTTATTTTGTAAAAAAAGTCATAACGTATTGTGGCAAAATAAGTGATCTTTCCAATTCTGTAATAATTTTTTGTCTGATTTTGATAAGAAATGAACGATCGAAATTTTAAAAATGAAGGAAAAGTAAAAATTCTTGCTTCCTTCTTTGAACAGAGATTTAGTGCATGCTCATTTTTGTTAACGTTTTTTAAAATTTCACTCCTCATAATATTTTCATACCGGGGGCTTTATATGAAAATCGATTCTTAAGGAGTAAATACGAAAAATAAATCCACCAGCCAGTAGACTATTCTGTAATTTAGTCTTTTATTATTCGAAAAGTATAACAGTATTGACATATTACCAACTTGAATGTCGTTTTATAACATCAGAGTTGAAGCCAAACAATATACAGTCGAGTACTTAAGTATTATACCAACAATTAACTTCGTAAAACCCATAGACATTGCCAAATGCACTAATATTAAGCCAATATTAGAAAACTGTTCCCACGCATGTGTGAACGCAGTAATAATAATAATAACGATTATAGTATTTAGCAACATTTTTTGAATTGACGATGACTTATCATAAGGCGAAAATTGTAGATGGTACAATGCATAATATTGTACACAATTAATAACATAAACAAGTACAAATGTTGATGGCAAAATAGGTATGTATTTTACACTCGACCATTTTACACAAAGACACCAGTAAATTAAAAAAAAATGATGTTTTTGTTATGAATATTGTGTCACCTCTTAATCAGAAATGATTTTCTACTATTAGATGCAATTACTGCATTTGGAGATCTTTTGCTTTAATGAAATTGGTCAATGATAATATGCGTAAAGTGACCATTTATTCTTTGACTCAAAACGGGACAATGGCTTATTTTGGTCAATTAGCGTGTACATAATGAAAAAAAACCCACTTTTTTAAAGTTATTTATTCAAATAAAGTTTGTTAGCTTAAAAGTTACGAATTTAAAAATATATCCAAAATGTTCATTTATATTTATATTAATTAGAGGAGAGGAACAAATTTGATTTAATATTAAGAATGTAACTATTGACGCATTTATATATATATTTATATTCACCTTAATTACAACAACGCCTTTAGAACAGAAATTTGCAATGCGTTTTCTCAGACGTGTCCACAATTTATTCATCATAGAAAATACTCTTTCTACTGGAGCATTTGTAGCAGGAAAACGCAAAATATATTCAATTAAAATAGAAAAGTTTTGATACTGTAGATTGTTTGTGTAAAAGTGGTTGAATACTTCCTTCCAACGAGTTTCCGTGAAAATATTTAGATTATTCCATTCGGTTACTTTTTGCGATGTTAATGTAGTTAGAAATTTATGAAAATTTGTCAAAAACTTCTGTAACTTTATTAAAGTAAATATATTCCTTTCCAATTAAGACATTCAGATATTTTGAACGCCTTCACTCGCGGATTTTTTAATCTTGCTCAATAAAACATCTCCATTTCTTTGGTTAAGGAAGCAAGTCTTACTGCTCCAGATACAGATATTTACGCTTGTTTTATAAAATTTTGTGTAGCCGTCCTTTCACAAACTCTTTATCTATATCAGTACCATTATCTTACGATTCCACCATTAATTGATGGACTGTAAATGGAAAATGGTCCGTTTCCGCGTCAAACTGTCTTTTAGTTGATTGGTTTGTTTTGCAGCTTCGATTGTGTGTGCGTTACAGTCTGAAACTCGAATTTCAATACAGATTTTTATGAAAGCTTGCAGACTGAGAGTGTAAAACATAAAGCCACAATTCAGATGCAAGATCTTCAAAAAATATTTTAGTAACAGAGACATCTTTCAATACTCAAAAAGTAGTTTTTTAAAGGCTGATACATTTTTAAAACCCTTTCCAAGGCAAGCATAAGAGCAAGCCATCTGGTTTTGCTACAGCCTAGCATTTGTTGATATTCCATTTTAGTTTCGGCCCACTTTCGACTCTCCTTTAGTGATTCAAGTCGATAGTGTAAATATAAAAAATTAGCTATCTTCACAATAATAGCTTTCGTTATCTAAGGGTAGCCCGTCTGCAGAAGATTTTATTGCATTGTGAATAACACTGGTCTACACCTAAACCTTTTAACGATTTTTCAGAGATGATTGTAATTTCGTTAACACATTGTTAATTTCTCACCTAGCCGTGCCTCTGAAATTGACGTTGACATTGTCCTACAAAATGCCATGGCTTTTGTTGTCAAATTATAATCTGCCAACACTCGGTTTGAATAATTGACATCAATATCAGCAGTCTCACGTGGTTGGTCTTGGAGATAAAAAAAATTTAATTGCACACCTACGTAAGGTTGAAAATAGCGCACTACAATGGGTATATTTTTTGTTACTGTGGTTTGAAGCGTCATTAAGTATAGTAATACAATTGGACTTATCAAGATCATCTTTTAATTCTTTCATCGCAATAGGCGTCAAAACATTTGCTACAGTAGCTTCTGATTTCGTACATGTGCATGTAAATTTTGTCCGAAACATGATTGAATTAATTTCGATTCACAATCATTGGACTGGAAACTGTGGGTTTCATATATCCTGTGATAATCCCAGACAAACTCGATGCCGTGATATTCAAATCCTGTGAAGTCGGCGTGTCCGATTTCTTGAGAAAGTTTGACATCGAAGAACTCGAAGCGAGCGGCACGATCAGCATTTTTATGTTTTTTAGACATTAAATGCTGTTCAATATCACCATTACCACTGTGGAAAACATTAAACTCTGTACGACACTTTTCTCATCTAACATCTGAGGGAATATTTATTTGCTTGATAAACGGATATTTTGCTTGTGAGCTAACATTGGACGAACACTTGAGTTTTGGCATTTTAACTTATGAATCCAAAATAAACGAAGTTTAAGCTATTTACTACACGCATATCAAACAGTAACAAAACAAATAGCGAGAAATGGGCGTACAAAATCTGTCAAACAAATAGTCAACAAAATGCGGTCGATGTTGTCTCGGCCACTGTAGCCTATCTTCGCGTCGAGGTCTCGATCTCGCACACCGCTCGCTCGACCGGCTCGATCTACTCAAATTTTCGCACGGTTTCCGAAAACGGAACAATTTTGCGCACCAGAGCTCATTTCCTGGACATCGGGCCTCGTAATTATAAAAAGGGACAGTCCCCTACAAAACGGGATGTCTGTTCAACTTTAGTCATACTTAAGTATCGAAAAATATTATCTCCATGAAAATCTAATAATATTTGCCTGGACAAACTTGATCACTTTTGTCTAGAGGATATGTTACTAAGCTACAAACCCAAAGGTCGCGGGTTCAAACCACTACATTGGTGACCCTGAATGAATTAAGACAATGCAACCTTCTGAACTGTCATGACGCCATCTACCACAAGGAAAATAAATAAATATAGAAGAACATAATAAATAAATAAAAAGAAAAGCCCACCATCCTTAACAAGGAAACTCTCTCAAAAAAATCGTTCGCATATCTTCTGACTCACTGGTGGAGAGTAGTGTAGTGGTATCTAGATAAGCCAGTAACAGCCTCCGGACAGCGATGATACCTTTAGTCTAGTGGATATGTTACTAGGTTACGAACCCGAAGGTCTCGAGTTTTAACCACTACATATTCTTTATTATACTTGTTCTTTTTTTTCACTTTTAAAACCAATGCCTTATGAGTTTTTATATGTGTATTTAATATAATTAAATGCCATATTAACAGCGAAAACCATTTTAAAAGAGCTAAGGGCAGATTTGGCCATTATTTAGCGAGCATATTTTATCTATCATTTGGAAGGTGATTTTTCACCATCTAGAATGTTGTGCTCTTGCATTAAGTCTTACTGGATTGGTAGCAACTCTGGAGAGCAACATGCTGTAGTGCGCTAAGTTGGTGACTTTTATAAATCAAGCTAAGCAGTAGACAAATCTGCATTACCTCTTACAGAACAATACTCATTTTTTCAATGTTTTTCATTAGCTTACCATATCTTAAAGTATTTTTTCGGCTAAAGTGTAGAACAGGGCGAGCCATTTGCATTTGGTTATCCATGGGGTCACTGGTAATTATTAAATTGTCCTTAACTTAGCATTGTTAAATTAATTATAAATAGATTGTGAGTCTGATAGCAAATATAAATTAATTATAGTTTAAAATAGTATTTCATTTTTTATTATGTCAGAATGTATTTGTTTACTTTTAGTAAGTTCATAATTTGTTTAAATAATCTTTTGTTTTCGACTTTTTAATATGCTCGTGCCCCCCTCGTAGGATTATCAGCCCCCTAGGGCGCCCCACAGTTTGAGAAACCCTGGGTTATTCATTCCAATCTTTTATGAAGAACTATGTAAGACTATGGGCTCAATTCATGACATCACATGACAAAGACAAACACGTACTCTCCATTAAATTCAAACCAAACTAATAGTACTTGCTGTTCTATTTGTAAAACTCAGATAAAATTTCTAAGTTCATATTTGGATAAAGATGTTTAAATGTTAGGAAAAAAATTTTCTCAAAAAGATTTTTTAAAATTAAAAAAAATCATATTTTATACTTATACGTTTAAATAAAGTACATTTTCTATACATATGTACTTTTTAAAAAAAAGTTTCCGCCAAGTGCAAAACTTGGCAACACAGAAGCACGTAAACTGATTAGCTGGAAACACAAGATAGTTTTTATCATGTGACTATGCCGTCACATGAATTTTTGAATTGAATGACTAGAATCACGTGGGCTATCACTATCATGGGACGTCATAGTCACATGAATTGAGCCCATTACGAGGTAATAATGTTATTGGTATTTTTTTTAAATATGTATGGAGTTGATGAAGTACGGATAGATTAAATCATAATTTTTAGCAAAAAAATAAAAGTAATATTTTGTCACAAAATAAATTTCACTGTTGACTATTTACTACCATTTTACTTGAGTAATACAGACTCTTACCTTCAAAACTTTTTAACTGAGTTGCATTAATAAGTACAAGAGCAGATCGTAGGTATTCGATTTTAAAATTTTTGTTTGAACATTTTTGAAAAATATAACATTGGATCTCGTTCACATTCCCATAAACATTTTTTATAGTCTAAATGTCTCTAAAATATGTATATCACTTAGCAAACTAAATTCTCATATTAATTTTTCAATTCTACGATTAGCTCGCACTCTCTATATATTTATTCATCTATTTATCTTGGTGAAATTTTCAATCGTTAATAAAATGCATTTTAAAGCGCTCAATTGAGCTGAAGTTTTGTATGCATGGTTATTTTGGATGGTAATACAATAATTTAATTATCATTAATAAAAATAAATTTATTAAAACTAATTATTTAAAGAATTACAAATACAGCCACGTTGACATCATTTTTTTTAGACTTCCCCGAAACTTTTTAAAACTTGAAAAGGTTTTCTCATTTTTAAAAGTATTCAGTTAAATCAATTTTATATACCGATTGTTTTGATGACAATACGATTTTTTAATGATAAAAAAAATTTTCCCCTTAATGTTGGTTCCCTTTTAATGTATATACATTTTATAAATTGTAACTATTTAAAAAAGCTAAAAAAAAATTTTCTTTGTTGATCTTATTAGGAATTGACTTTTTTTTTTATATTACTTGTTTTTAAATGATTATATTAAATAATGATTTTTAAGTCAGGCAAATAATACATTCATATTTATTTTCTTCTGCCATTTTATATGAGTGCAATTTAGACAATGTCTGGAGATTTAAATATTTTATAATACCATATATTTTTATTACAATAGAGTTTTATGAAATAATAAAAAAAATACAAGCACTTTGAATGAAATATTAATTATAGCTTTGTCATTTCTTATTTATATTGAACGTTCATCTGATTTGTATGCTGTATCATCGAGAGTTCAATGGAGAGCAATAGGACTGTAATATTGATTTTAATGTTCTATGTGATAAACGAAAAGCCTTTGGTGTACGAATAAGTTTATTGATCACTAAACATAACTTCACAGCACTACACTCACACACGCAAACATTTAAAGACTATTGATAGGGTTTAAGAAGAAATATCGCTTTAAAGCGCTCTGCCCCCTAAGCATCATGCCTTTCATGTTAATTCAATCTCTCTCAGTTGCATCAACGTTCACTCCTAATAATTAAAATGGAGCGTTACATATGTTTATTCTGGCAACCCTGAAGTAGCCAATTACGTTCAAAGACACCAACATATGCTCTAAATGTCTCTAGTCATTATTTTATTTTTAATAAATTTTATTTTGTCGACTTAAAGGAATAACATTTGGCACAAATTTGGAAATGTTTTATACAGTTAGTTCAGTAATAAAATATACAAATCCTTAAAATAAAAGTATGTAGAAGTTATTGCAGCGCTAAGACTATCGATTGAGATAAATTAAAAACAATATTTCGAGCATTATCTTAACTTTAAAATATAAGTTTATTACTTTAGTGGATAGTTAGTTAATGCTGCATTTATATACAAAAGGCTCATCGAGGATAAAAAAAATATAACTTTTTTTTTTCTGATTTTCCATGCTCTTTAAATAATATAAGTTCATTATTTTTGAACAAACCCATCCAATCATTCAATAAAACAAATTAAATCCAAGCCTAGTTTCCTGTGAGATGTTTTGTGAAATAAAATATTCATTTGCAACGTCCACAGTGGATAACTAGCTCTTCTTGTTCAGGAAACGAAAGAGAAAAAAAATAGGCAATTTGTGGACGAGAAAGTGAATGGTGGAGGATAGATGCTTGCATCGGCTATGGATCAAACAGGCAAGCTCCAGAAATAAAAATCTTTATTCTACTATTGATGTGCTCCCTTGTGTAAGAACGAGATAAGTCTTCGAATGATCGAGACTCAGGAATCATGGATTCGTTGTGCTGTGTCATTAATGAATAATTCACGTATAAAGTCTTATCACTGGAGACCTGAAGATTTAATGTTTAATTACAGCGTTATTCTTATGAAACTTTCTGCAGAAAAGAGCTCCCCTGGAATTGCCTTTGATTCAACTCCACATTCGTAAAGAAATGATTTCGTTTTGAAGATTATTTTAAAGAGAGGGAATGGGTCAAGGGGATTATATTCTAGCATAACAAGACTGCACAGGTGCCGACGACAAATCATGTAATTTTCAGTGCATAAAGGTAAAAACAAGTGTATATTTTAAAAGTGGCTGTGTGCAAGTGAGCGTTTGGGTTAAATTTTTAGTCAGTTTTGGTAGACTTGTTTAATACGTTTCGTACACTTCATTCTGCTGCACAATCGCATTTACACATAGCAGAGTCTATTTAATTTCATTTTAATTTACGTCGTACTGGAAGCAACACGAGAGCCACTTGAAACAGACCTACTAATTTTGAACCATAACCGGTAAAGCGGTTTACCCTCGAACTGGCACCCTCTTTCTGAACTAGCATACTACGCGAACGAGATGACTTGAACCTTCGAAATTTACATGTATCTTCTGCTCTACACGGCGGGTCTTTAGTAGTACTAGGTTTCTACAAAGGCTCTACAAAATGCCGGTGAAACCGCTCAATTACGGAAGCCGCCAGCAAAATCTATATACAAAATCTTATATGGGGCGAAATAAGGAAAAAATTAGATTATAATTGTACCTGTTTAGAAATGATACATAATATTGACCAGAATATATATATATATTGAAATTTATAAATCCCCGTGCACCACAAAATATCACACGGGGCACGACCAGGATATTGTGTGAAATCTAACCATACAATAAAAATTAACCTGGGAAAATGTATTCATTTTTTTAATAAATAAGTTAAATGCTGTACTTTAATTCGTATTTAAATGCATATTATAAAAATTACAAATTAAAGTTGTGATTCATTGTGATATCTACATTTCATGTAAATGTTTATTATTATTATTAATTATAAATATATCAAATATTAGTTTTTTTATTGTTCAATGTACCTTAACATGTTTTGATAATGATATATTAATACACAGATACAGATATATATATATATATATATATATATATATATAATATCTGTATTTCTATTTCTATATTATATATAATATAGAAATAGAAATATATTCTGTATTTCTATATTATATATAATATATATATATATATATATATATATATATATATATATATATATATACAGTAGCAAACTCAGGAGTTTTTCAAGAGGGGGTCTGGGGCCGAAAGTTCATCATTCTTGTATCATGCTCCTTTTGATTTTGTCGATTTTCGTAAACAAAACACAGTACAAACCTAATTATTGAATAAATAATTTTCATAGTTAATAAAATTAATCTTTTCAACAAATACTAATTTAAAATTTTTCGTACTATATACTTAGCATTATAATCAATCGGAAAAAATTAAGGGCTTTGGGGGGCGGGGTCCGGACCCCCAGGATCCCCCTTGTGTGTGCCACTGTATGTATAGATATATATTATTTTTTTCTTTGCTTTGTCTTTTTGAGCATCAAATTTTCAAAAAATTATTCAAGGTTTTTTTTCATTTCACCATTGAATTTTGAGTCTAAATAATTGCGCATACTTTTTGTGATTGTCCTCATTTCGGATGATGTGGGAACAGTAGCTGCATTACTCATTTCATTTTGGTCACCGGAATCTGCATCAATGATATTTTTGAGCTTCGAATAAATTCAAAAATGCCATTGTCTGCAATATTTGGAACTGTATACACATTACCATCATCTACTGCAACGAGTTCTTCCATTGATAAAGTAGAACAGTCCAATAATGCAATTTTTTTTCAAAAATTTCATTAATGTGTGGTGTCCATTTCATTGGGCCGTATTTTGTCCATTTCCAAAAGGGAAATCTTTTCATTTTAAGGGATTTTTGTATCGTGTTATGAGAAAAAAATGCATGAAAATGCGTAGAATTTATCTCACAAAACCGTTATATTAATTTGGGTTAACCGAAATTTCATCTGAAGCATGTTTGCATTCACTGTATTTTAAAAAAAACTCAATAAATGTATAGTTTTTCAAAATACTTGAAAACTTTGTAAATTCAAAAATTCTGTAAAAGTT
>BMAV01003952.1:0-12616 GCA_019973955.1 Trichonephila inaurata madagascariensis
ATCTTAAAAAAAGTTGATTAAGAATTATGTCTCATCATTTTATAACCCCACACCTCTAGCTTACGCGGAACCGGTAAAACATGGTCACCCAAAATGGATGCCCTCAAACAGTTCAAAATTCCTAGTTCAGGCACTGTAGATGAATCCCAGCACTATATAGGCAAATTATTATGGAAGGATTTTCATAAAAGAAGACTGTTTGGAAAATATATCACTTTTTCTTCGTTTTTCCCTAAAAGTTGCATTTAAATATTTTTCTCTTGTTGTACTCGTAAAACACTTTTACATATATTCTAATTTAACTAAATATCACACACAAAAGAAAATATTTGCTTATACGCTTTTGCAAAATCAAGTTTCGAGCATAGTGAGTCAACTTAACCAAGTAGTTCTAAAGGTATAACAAAGTCAAGCATCTACCGGAAGGATACAGAATCACTGAGTTCTTGATTTAATTACTTAACATGCAAAAACACTTAACTTAAGAGGTACAACAAAAATAAATCTACGCTGAAGAAAAAAAAATCAATTGCATAGAAGTAAAAGTGAAACGCGAGTCGTAATTAATTTAAAACTTTATCTTCCGAATAAAGCTATGATTCCTCCTGTGCCATCATTTACCACAATAAACGCAACTATGCAGTGTATTTGGGGAAAAAAGGCACGAAATGAGTAAATTTTTCTCTGAAATAAGTAAAATAAGTAAGTCCTTTGCAAACATTGGCAAGATCATATTATTGACTTCCAAAGCCTTCGAAAGAAATGTCAGAAAGACGTATATATACGTTCGGGACACTTAACATACCTTTTGAGTGAGACGAGATATGTACACCAGTGGCAATTAAGGAGTTAATTCACAAAGAGGGCGATTCTTGATTGATTGATTACTAACTTTTTCTCTCTCTCCGAAGCAACGTGATTGCCGCGGTAGCGGAGTCGTATGTTCGAGCCCTGGTGCCAATTGAAGACCCGGCATGTAGAAGGAATGATGCACATTTAATCTATCAAAGCTCAAAGTCTTGCCATTGACGTGATGTGGAAGTTTGGTGAGGGAGTGTCTGTGTGTGTGATGTAGAGCAGAAATATGTTTTTCAAATTCCATATCTGTAAGTGTAACAGTTTACAGACGAGAATTTTTTTTCCAAACCCCTTAAAGTTAGGCTTTCTTTCCCGGGAAATTATCAGATTTCTATACTTTTTGTATTCCCAGGAATTATACTTCATTCCCGGGAACAACACCTGGCTGAGATAATCCAAGGTAGGTAGTTTTGATTCGATTGTGGATTTCGACCCCGGTATAAATTTTAGCTGACCGCAATGTTACAATTTTTCAATTATTCACTCCGAATTCTTTGGAAGGATAAATGTTCATTTGAGCTCCCAACAGTGGGGTAACAGTGTAATAAGAGAAACCGTAACGCCCTCGTAATATTGGGGAGAATTTTTCCAGCTTGCCAAAGGAAAGAGTTAAATTTTCTACTTTAGCTGATCAGTTCCTGTCTCTCTGTTAAACATCGCTTCGTTAATTAAAAGTATTTAATTTTTAAAGCAACATTTTTTCGTAGTCTACCTGCACGACTATTTTATTGAAGTTCCGATATCTTAATTATATTGATAACGGAAGTACTTGTACTTAAAGTTGTTATCAGCATTTTGAAGAAGATAATTAGCTCTCAAACTGTATGAGAATAAGTATAAGGTACTCGAAAATTTTCTTATTTGGCCCAAAACCAAACTTTCATGTGAGATTCTTATTTAGTTATTTTTATGTAGCATAAATACAGCAATTTCATAAACGAGAAATCAGCTGCACAAATAAAAGCTCTTAAGTGCAAGAATTAATATTTTTAACTTACGTGATTGTTACTCCAGCAGCAAAAAAATCAAGTATTTGTTAATGTTTATCTCTTAGTAGCAACATTAGAAAAAGTAACTGATTTATAATTGATAGAAAAAATTTTTAAATCGATCGTCAAACATAAAACTGCGGGAGGCTTAGAAAACAATTCCTTAGACATCAGCTTAAACAGAGAGGATTTACTGCGCTGCTGGTTATTCCATAAACGAAACTAAGATCTAAACATTGATAAAGCACAAGATTACTTTATATATATGTTCTCTCAAGTCATACTTTAAAAAATAATAATTGACATATTTTTTTTTTTGTATTTTTAGCTGAATGTATAATGGAGTATAAATTTTGCAATTTAAATGTATCCTAACTTATTTGATATGGTTTTATTGGTGTGTCAATTTAAAAATGACTTGATGCTTAAATTTTTCGAAATTTACGTGTACCGGGAACTCCGGGGGAATGACTATTACGTTCCCGGGATGTCTCGAAAAGAACTACGAAATCAGAAACCCTATTTATAGCCTCCAATGGGAATCTATTTTCCCAGAGACAGCACTGTAGAGGATACTTAATTCAAGCAGAAACATAACGTGTTTTGGGAGTCGTACATCTAACAGTTCTGGAGATATCGATTAAGTGTGTCACTTTTCTCCTTAGTAATTTATACAGATTAATTTAAATTCTATCAGCAATACTAAAACAACTCAAAGATCTTCAAAGAACAATGGGAAATTTTGTGTTGATGTGACTTAAAAACAGCGTGAAATAAAGAGAAAACAATTTAATGACTGCTTGATTTTCCTTTCTCTCTATCTACTTTTCTCCATCGCCCAAATCATGAGAGTAATTGAGTAAAACACGAACTATCACTGATAACTTTCAACACAACATTTTACTTTATCCATTTGAAGAAAACTTTTGTACTATTAATTTTCGTTGGGAAAACTTCCAGTCTTTAGAAGTCGAGTAAAAAATACACCGAGACTTTGTTACTTAAATTCTTTCTCCTTCTTTCATCATTTACAAAGTTTTAAGAATAGGTGAAAAGAACACACACCTTTAGCGAGAAAACTTTTAAAGCTTCCTTTGTTCGTGAAATTAGACGACACGGAGACACTCCTTTTCATACTTCCACACCCAGATAATTAGGCACATACCACCAACAGGGAGTGCTGAGGGGTTGTCGGCCAGATGACGGCTGGCGCAGGAGGTTATAAGAGGCCAGAGGATTACTACCCAGAAATTTTGTGAGCTCCCGTTCTAACCCTTTATTCATTTAAAGTTTAAATCAGTGCTTCTCAAACTTTCAATATTTGCGACCCAATATTAAATCATAATTATCATCGTACCCCCTTTTCTTACAAAAACAATGTATTGAATGCATAAATACTACCCTTTGATGCTAAAGCTGCAATAGGACTTTAACTTCTTGAGTGCCACCGTCATATATAATCGTCTCACTCACCCCAAGTGTTAATTGCCCCAGACGTATATACGTCTTTCCAAAATCTTTTCCATGCACTGCTATCCATAAGTATTTCAGTGCTTTGGGTAAATAAAGGACCTTGACTGTATTTTGAAGCATTGCTTACGCTGATTATTTGTGCTTACATTTATCATACCTCCTTCCCCAATACATCATGTACCGACGGAAAATGGTGGCATTGGGAAGCAAATGGTGTAACTTTTTATCTGCAGTTAAGAAATTAATTTTAAACCTCACAAATTATCAAAAAATAAGTGTTAATTTGTATATAATTTTGAATATGACAGACCCATTGACGCGTTTTTGCTTGTATACCAATAATACTTTGTTTAATTAATTCCGAAATACTTTGCGTGCTGTACTGATACATTTTATAAGTTTATTATATCAGTGTAAATGCGTATTTTATTTTTTATTCTGTCGGAATGTATTCTGTTTGTTTTTACTTTCGGTAAATTAGCAATTTTTTAAAATAATATTTCATTTACGACTTTTCAATATGTTCACTTTTGGCAGGTTGTCACACCCCACAGTTTAAGAAACGCTGGTTTAAATCATCATTAGAGAGTTTAATTACCAACACTTTATGTGGAATAATGTATTATAAATACACAATATCACCAAAAACTAATGCTCACATGTTTCAAGTAGTATGTTTGATACCTCAAAATAATTTTTAGTCAACGACAGAAAAGAAGCGTTTCTCAAACTCGGGGGGTTTCCCCTAAGGGGGCTAAAACCCCCTTTGGGGTCGCGGATTTTAAACCAAGAATAAAAAATTTAAAAATTATGTTTCCAAAGTAAACAAAAAAAACATTCAAAATTAAAAAAATAAAACTGAGGCTTTTCCCCAAATCGGCCCTTGAACTAAAGCGGAGCCATTTTCCCGGACAGAAAAGTTTATTTTTCATGAAAAGGAAACTTGTTAACTCATACTTTTGTTTATAATATAGTGTTTTTTTTGTTTCCTAAATAATTATTTTCATTTTAAGATGAAAAAAGGATAGCTTATTTGTGGTATAGGAGAAAAATAAAAATTTTAAAAAGAAACATGTTCAACTAGGAAAAAAATAGTAATATCATAAAAAAGATTCCCCTGGGATGTGAAGCCAGAATATAATATTAGTGTTTGAGTTTTTTTTATATTTGAAAACAAATTTAGATATTGGGTCCTATTCTTTAACATTAAACCAAAGACAGCCTTAATATGTACACTGATATAACACACTTATAAAATGCGTCATACTGCATAATATATTTTATCATTAATTTAAAAAAAAATTTAAAACAAGTTTAATTTATGGGTTTTCAAAAAATATACAAAAAAAATTGTTTATTTTAAATTTTTATATGGTTTATAAATAATCCCAGGACTGCCGATTATAAGTTACACGATTCGCATCCCAATGCTTCCATTTACTAAGTAGACGGGCTATGTGATTAGGGGGAAAAAAGGGAAAAATTTAAATCCATATTATAAATCCTTCGAAAACATTGGGAAAATCTTTTTTTGCATTGCCCGGGAAAATTTATGGATAACAGTACACAGGAAAGATCGTGCTTTTAAAAGGCGCATATATACTTCCGAGGCATTTAACGCACCGATTGAGCGAGGCGTATATATACGCCAGTGGCACTTAAGAATTTAAAGTCGTATTATAGCGTCAAAGTATAGCATAATCGAATTCAATGCATTGTTATTTGTATGGAGGGGGAGGCGATGAAAATTATGATCGAATATTGGTTCGCAAAAATTGAAAGCCTGAGAAGCTCTACAGTAATGCTACAATTTAGTGGTCTTTAAATTTTTTCAACTCAGGGAACCCTTAGAACTAAAAAGTATTTTCGGGGAACCCATTTCACATTTAGATGAATAAATCTAAACATCTTGAAATAATATTTAAAGTAAGGCATCATGTTATAGGTACTTTATGGAAAGAAATATTAAAAAATGTTTTATATTTGTAATTAAAAAATCATTTTAATATTATTTACTCATTAATAATATTAATTTGGGATCTAAGTGTCAGCTACCCATGTATTTTATTTAGCATTTTATATACACAAGCGTATAATGCCCAGGTATATTGAAATTATCTGTTGTAGCTATTTGTATTCAGTGTTTAACTTTTTTTTTTGTACCCACTTGAGTGAAAAAATATTTTTCATTTGAGTGCATTGTTCTGAAGGGATTAAAATGTTATAGCTGCGTGAGAAATCCTGTGTTTTTTGCATGAATTGGCAACCTAAAATTTTAGAGCTGTTTCTGCTTACATTTATGTTTTAATGTCAAATGTGTTGATATGTTCCATATGTCGTTGCCTCTTCTTCATTTTTCTTCCTTAAATAAAGAAATACGTACATTATCCGTTAGAAAACTACTTAGTTTAGCAGAATATTGAACTAATGAGTGTAAAATTATTTCGTGGTACCCGTAAAAGTAAACAATTGAATATTCACAATCCAGAAGGTAGTACATAAATTTTTTTAAAAAAACTAATATTGTTTATTATATTATAATAAAAAAAAAATTAAAAAAAGTATTACACACACACTCAAAATAAAAAAATTTTATAAGTAAAATTTCAGTTTTAATGTCTGGGGTGAGGTTTAAATACTTGTGATTACACAAATTTCATAAAGAATGTGAATTCATTTTAACATACACCAGCGTTTCTCAAACTATGGGGTGCGCCCTCCTAGGAGGATGTGATAAAACTAGAGGGGTTGAATCATTGAAAAAAAAACGCTTGGAAAAGAAATTTAAAAAATTTTAAAATTTACTGAAATTTTATAAACAAACAAAAACATTATGATACAATAAATTATAAAATACATATCTACACAGGTATAATATACTTTTAAATGTATCAGAACTGCACGATGTATTTTATATAATTAATTTAACAATACTATTAGTACAAGTTTAATAATTACCAGTGACCACCCCATGGCTTGTCAAATATAAAATTATATACAAAAATTAATACTTATATTAATAATTTTTTGTACTGTTTATAATTAATCCTTAAACGCCAATTAAAAGTTATGCAGTTCGCTTCCCAATGCCACCATTTTCTATGTAAGCGTGCGTTTGTGAGGTATTGAGGGGGAGAAAAATATATTTTTGAAATCCTCTGAAGTAAGTAAATTCTTGGCACACACTGTCAAGATCCTTTATTACATTCTAAAGCCTTTAGAATAATTTAATGGATGGCAGTGTACAGATAAAATAGTACTTCGGAAAGATGTTTATATACGTCTGGGTCAAATAGCGTTTCGGCTGAGCGAGATGTTTATATAAGCCAGTGTCACTTAAGAGGTTAAAGTCATATTGTAGCTTTATCGTCAATGTATAGTATTATTGAATTCAATATATTGTTATTGTCTGGGGAGGAGGGCACGATTAAAATTACGATTGAATAGTGAGTCGCAAATATTGAAAACTTGAGAAGCAGGGCCAAAAACATTTATAGTTTTCTTTTCGATTTTGTAGTGATTCGTGGAAACCCAGTTTGAAGACCACTACTGTAATTTAAGTAGGTTTCACGAAAACAGAAAATGAATATAAGGTTGATGAATATGGATTTTCTCTACGTGTGAATGTTAGTCTACCAGTTTTGGTTATGCTTTTGGATTTTCCATAAACTCGTTTATAGTCGTATTGTCTATTGAAACTGTCACATTTCAACAAAAGTTTTTTCAAAAATGTTCCCTTTTGTTATTTTCAGTTTTGTAAAGATCTGAATTTAACCAATATTCATATGATTTTTGTACGAGTAAAGGCTGCAAATGCCTGATTTATATCTTCAAATTTAAAACAAGCATTTGGATCTTTGCAATATAAATCTAGCATTTGAAGAGAATGCTATTAACGATCAAAAAGTGCATTTTTGGTTTGAAAAATTTATGTCTGGTGATATGTTCCTGCAAAATGAGCTACAGGGAAGATCCAAATCATCTGAACTTTTCTTAGTTTTGAACAGAAAGCAGAGTATAGTTGTTGTGTTGTTACTAATATCATCTATCTGATGTTGTCAAATCGAGGCCCACGAAATTTAACGGGGCAATGGCAAGAAGTACGCCTGTCGTTAGGCGTATTTTTGAGCACTACGCAGATGACAGCACGATTTAGCTCGGTTTCACTCCAAGTTTGAGTGAGAACACTCTGGAGAAAGTCAGGGGCCTCCTACCTCTCTACCCCTTCCATCAACTTCAAGAGGGGACTTGCGGCTGGACGGCTAATTAGAGCAGTGGTTCCAGCGGACTCCCAGGGGTCCCCGGTATTATTCAGGGGTCCGTGGAAAATTAAATGTGGGGGGTCCGAGAAAGGTTTAATAAAAAAATTGACCAATTTTTATTTTTATGGAAACTTAAATAAAAAACAATTTACTTGAAAGTTCTCAACTGTGTGTTGAACCCTTTTGCGTGTGGACTAATTCATATCCCCAAAACAGACAATTCCATACTAATACAGGAGTATCTTATTGAAATATTCGTAAATGAGGAACTTAAACCAATGTTTGAACAAGGATACGATGCATTCTGGACAGAAAAACAGATCCCAGTTTTATATCCTTCCTTATAGGTTATAGTATACAAGTTGTTTGCTATTTTCTCGTCTTCCAATTTGGTAGAAAGAGGATCCAGTGCCGTAAAAGACCTGATTGATTGATTGATTGAACACTAACGTTGCACTGTTCAGCTACACAAGGGCTTTTGGCGACGACCTAATTTTGAACCATAGTCAAGTGACGTGGATGACACCTGAGCTGGCACCCTACCTCTCCTAACTACCACACCACACCAACGGGAGGACGTTTCAGCTCTCGACGTAAAAAACCTCATCACACACACACACAAAAAAAATAAAATAAACCAACTAAAACCTAATGCTCGTGGGGATTTGCAATTGCTACTCACAAACATTGAGAAGGACATAAATACACTCATAACATCTCATCAACTTCATATAAGTCATTAATTTTTTTAATTTTATTTTAAACAAAAGCTATAATTTCAATAAACAATTCTTCAACAAAATGTTGTTTTTTTTTAATTTGTAATTTTTATACTATGTATTTATGTAGCTTTTTCACTTGGGGTCTTTGGGAAATTTTTGACTTTAAAAAGGGATTTGTGGGCAAATTTTGACTATAAAAAGGGCCCGCGGGCAAATTTTCACTATAAAAAGAGCCCGTGGGAAAATTTTCACTATTAAAAGTCCAAGGGTTACAAAAATTTGGGACTCACTGAATTAGAGTATCCCCTTTCCGTTAAGTGACTATACATTTACAAACATCTATGCCTTCTCTGGGATTCGAACCTACACCCTAGGGCACAATAGGCAGCTTCACTAACCACTAGACCGGATGGGTGGCGAAAGCAGTACGATTCAATGTATACGACGGAAGTATTCTTGAATACAATTGATATCTTGTACATAAATTTGTTAACCCCAAACAAGTTATACTTTTGTTAAATTTATAAAAGTCATTGATTGTATTACGTGATGTTTATCAACATCGTTTTCAGAACATCAAAAATAATTTGTAATTTTTCTGCCATACATCGGATTGGAGGTATTTCATTTGGGAGTTCATGGCCAAATTTTTGCAATAAAAATGAGTCCATCGGCACATTAAGTTTTCGAATGACTATTCTACGTAATGTGAAGAGTCAATAAAATAAATATTTCGCTTTCTATTCGTGCCACATATGCTGTTTAGTATACTCAACTCATAATTCAATGACAAAAGTTGGCTCCTTACAATTGCCTTTACAAATAAAGAAACATCACTAACTACCCGGAAAATGAATCTTCGCCGCCCATTTCAGGTAATTATTTCAACTCGTTATCTCGTAACTTCAATTGTAAAGTCGAAGGAAATTAACACAAAAGGTCTTACGCTTAGAGCATCGTTAGAAGCAAAGAAAATTCCGAAAATTTCAGATTATTCATGTTGACAAACGACATCCTTTACGTAGCAGTTTGTGGCTCATGCGATTTTATCAGCAGAGACGAAATTTATTCATCAAGAAAAGATTGTTGATCTTTATAATATATCTAATCGTCCCCAACAAATCTGAGATGTTCTCAAAGATATTCAATTAGTTTGACAACTCGTTCGTTAAAATGTGAAAGAGGTAAGAGAGGAAAATAAATAAATAAAGTTAGTTAACTGGCGATGGCAACAGACTGTGAACTCAAAATGTAATAATCTTGGCAAGATTTCAAATTTCTCCAATAAGGTATTAAGGTTCTACAGAGAACTTACAACTACAAAATTTTAAAGGGCTCTTATGTATGTTAATAAGAGTTTCTGAGGTAGTAAAAATAGTTTTCCGCATCATTCATCTTTTAATAAATATTGAGATTGTTATTTCTTTTTGGTGACACTGGAAGAGGGTTGAGATTGCTAATGATACAGTTCTTCCAAGAAAAACTCTTCTAAACCATTTACAAGAACTGCAAGAGAAATGTTAACTATTTATATGTTTACTATTTTTTTCAAATAATAAATATTTCTTTAAACAAAAAAAAAAAATATCCGTAGATCGGGTTCGAAGTTTAGCAAACCCAGTCCCAAAACCCGTTCTTTGGGCGATGATTTTCTGTGAAAAACTATCTTTGAAATACAGCAGTTATATTCACAGAAGAAATCTCAGAGTTCCTTCACACATTCTAAATCATGCACACACAATTATCAGTGTCTAAAATACAAGTTTATATTCACAAGCACTCGCTCATCCTCCTCAAAAACTGAAGTAATAACTGATAACTGGTCGACTCTTCACGGTGAAAACAAGACTAACTCAGTTTCGGCAGGTGACTCCCTATTTATAGGCCTCAAGAAATTTTCGTGAAAATTCCAATTGCGTCATAGATCCTGATCTTAGTAGATTTCTCCAGTAATTTTCAGAAGAATCCATTGATCACTAACTCGCCAAAAATAGTCACTAAAATGGTCGCCAAGATGCCAAAATGGTCTTCAAGTCACCAACATGTTTACAACAAAAATTATGCCAAATTGGCTCAATCACTATGATTTCGCTAAGTTTCCATTAAATCCCCGTTATAGTATAAGGATCGGCGTTGCTTGCGAATATTACAATTTTAACATGAAATAAATACAACATAGAGCAATGCTTCTAAACTTCAACATTGAGCCCTTTTTTTCAATCAATTTTTTCATCGTGCCCCCTTTTCATACAGTAACGTTTTTTTGAATGTTAAAATGTACTTTGACGCAAGCTACGATACGACTTTTTTTATAAACCGTACAAATTATCAAGATAAAAATAAAATTTTGTATAAGACAAGCCCATAGGAGCCACTAGTAATTATTAAAGTTGTTTTTAACTTATCATTGATAAATTAATTATCAAATGCATTGAGCAGTATTGACTCATTTATAAGCATATTATTTTTAAATAATAAATTGTTTTTATAAACTTATAAATGTCTAAAATAATTTTTAATTATTCTAAATTATTTTGGGACTCTTTCAGTAAATTAATTTCTTTAACTAATATTTGATTTTGACTCTCCCCCCCGCAGAGTTATCACGTCCCCACAGTTTGAGAAACACTGACATAGAGTAATATTAACGTATTACACATTCAAATATAAGTTATTTACACTATTTCAAAGATTCGTCCCACACACACAAATATCTTAACAATATAATCTCTGTAAGTACTCAAGGAAACATTTATTGTAGTTTAAAAGTCCCATTTGTTTCAAGACAAATTTGGCGTACGGTAAATTAAGGCGTGTTGGAAACCTAAAAATTTCTTAATATGGCAATTTTTAGATGTTTACACTTTCAAATTGTATAGATTTTAACCCTTCTAAAAAAATACCTTACTTTGACCTCTAGTGTAATTAGAAGCCCTTTAAAAACCCATTTTTTAAAAAATCATTGAAACGAGCCCCCCCATTTAAATGGTGAAAAAAGTAAATAAAGTATTTTTTTTTGCTTAAAAAATTAAATGAATGATGGGAATCATAACATTTAATACAAATTGCTAAAAAAATGTTGACATGGGTACACAAAAAACTCAATGAAAATGTAAAAAGTAATATGGCCGTGTCCAAAAAAAATATTTGTACAAACAAGTATTATCATAGATGATGCAATTTCCCCTTTTTGAAAATGTTTAAAACCAAATTTCGAAAACAAATTGAACCTGGTGACTACACGGTACAGGCAACGGGCGCCTCGACAAAAGAGGCTGTTAAAGGCTAAATACTCATGTTTTAAAAAAACAAAAAGGGCAGGAAAAAAAAAGACTTAAAAAGGGAAAAGAGGATAGGAGATTCAAAATAATGAAATTTTGGGTATGGGAGGAATGTTTTAATTATAAAATAAATTTTACATGAAAGTTCATTTATTTCAAAATATAAATTTTGGTTTTTATGCCTTAGTAAAAAGTACCCCTTTATCTACCGACTCGGTACTTATAAATACCACTCATTTTAAAGTTACATAGAATAACCATTTTTACGAATATTTTGACGATACTTAGCAGGAATATTCTTTCAAATCCTCTCTTCCAAGATACATGGCACGGGTTCTATGATGAGTACTTTGGGGGAAGGCGAATAGTTTTTTTAAAAAATTTTTTAGCGGTTTCAAAATATTTTTTCCCCAAAAATAGTTAATGTCAAAAATTTAAAAATCTTATTTATTTTTTTTGATGTTAATGAATACCTTAGAAACATTTTACTTTTTTTTTAAATTTTTAAAATTTAAATTTTTCAGCTGAAAATCTTTTTTTTTTGGGTATAACGGATTTTTCCCCAAATTAAGTATTTTTTTTATGATTCCCAAAATTTAAAGGAATTAAAAAAAAAAAAAAAATATTTGAAAAATGGGTAAAACTTGGGAGAAAAGGGGGAAAATCAGAAAGAACCAATAAAAAATAAATTTAAAAAAATCATAAAAGACTTGAAAACATAAAAAGTAATAATTTTTCCCTTCTGGAAAAAAGTTAAAAAAAGTTTCCCATTTTTTTTTTAAAGATCTCATTTTTATTTCGGGAAATCAAATCACCAAAAAATGGTTTACAATTTTCCTTTGGGAAAAATTTTTCCCCAAATAAATATTGAAATCTAAGGTTTTCTGAAAGCAAAAAAATTTTAACAATTTTATTTTATTTTTCTTTTCGAAAATTTTTTCTTTGGAAAATCCAATTTCAAAAAATTTTTTACAAGAAAGTACTTTAGAAATTTTTTTTTAAAAAGAGGTATTTCGAAAAAACGGGAAAAA
>BMAV01003953.1:10707-44411 GCA_019973955.1 Trichonephila inaurata madagascariensis
TTAGCTACGTTTTATTAAATAGTTACAATTAATATAAATATTTATATACATAGGACCGAATCACAACATTAAGTGGACATTAATTTTTATTAATGATCATTAAATTATTGTATTGTCATCCAAAACAATCGTGTATATAAAATTTCGGTTCAACTAAATGCTTTAAAACGTGAGGAAAGAAATATATTCAAGTTTTGACACAAGTCGCCAAAATGGTCGCTAAGTCGCCATTGTGGCTGTATTTGTAACTTTTTAAATAATTAGTTTTAATCAATTAATTTTTATTAATTATAATTAAATTATTGTACTGTCATCCAAAATAATCATGCATATAAACTTTCAGTTCAATTGAGCGCTTTAAAATATATTTTATTAACGATTGAAAATTCCACCAAGATTTAAATAAATAAATAAATATATAGAGAGTGCGAGCTAATACTGAATTGAAAAAGAAAGAAAACAAAATAAAAGGATAAAATAATAAAATGAAAATAAAAAAAAAAAAAAATTTAGAGTTATACAATAAAGTAAAAAAATAAATTATAACTTATCTGTTCCGTGATATATCCTGAAATATGGTTAAACACATTAACCAGTATCACATTCAGTGCATTCGTACAAAAAATTAAAAAAGTTCCGATTACACACGGTAAGTGAAAATGACAGCAAATGTAGAATAGAAAAAAGCACACTCAAACAAAAAAAACAGGAAAAACTTCTTAGCTATGAGTTTTCTCATTTCTGCAATATACCATTTCAAATTCCTTCCCACCTCTTCTCCGAAATAAGTAAATTCTTTAGAAGCCCTTTCAACATCATGTTATTGTATTCCAAACCAGGGGACTACTTTTAAACAAAGCAGCACAATACAAAAAGTCCTCCTTTGGAAGGACGAGTATACGCTTCCCAGGCACCTGCACAGTAAGACGTGTATACACGCCCAAGGAACTTAAGGGGATATGTGCGCTAAGCCTAGATGTATTCAAAATTAGTAACATAATTTCAAGATATTTGTAAGCGCTTTTACATCTAAGCATGTGATTTCTGAAAAAAAAACAACAAATTGAATTAGATGTTTAAAAATTTTCTTACTTAATTTAAAATCAATTTTTGTGAAAAAAAAATATATTTAGCATAGTTGGAAGAACTGTAGTCCAGTTTCCTTTCATTTTATAGCTTTTGTTAAATATATTTCCAGTACAATATCGTGGCATTTAAAATCAACTTTTCTCCTGATGTAGCATTTTCCTTTATAAGAATATCTGATCTGTTTTTACCAGTAATATCTCAATAACCACGAACATAATTTTCTGTTTCTCCTTTAAAATCTATAGAATAGCACTGCACCTACAGTTGGAAGTTCAGTTTTCAAGCTTGTCTAATTACTTCTTTCATTCTGCTGGATCATTTCTTTTTCAAAATATTTGGATTCCAATAACTTTTGTTTTCCCCATGTTTTCAGTGACGTGCTCAAATTAAAAATTATGAAAAGACAGATTCATAAAAAACTAGATTTTCCTTAAAGACTTGAACAAGCAATCTTCAAGAAAAATATGAATATATATTAAGGAATCTGACTACTGTTAAACGTAATTTTTAGAATTATACTGGAAATTTACTTTTGGGTGACTTATTGAGAAATACTTAGAAAGCCACGTACTTATTTCTTAACTCAAATTAATTGAGCCTTATTTTGTATTAATTTCAAAACTTTGAAAATTCTCGTACGTTACCGAGAATGAACCTTGTAATTTCGATCCTAAGTTAAATAACACATGGCCCTGAGATTACACCCTACAATTCTAACCTGCACTAAGCTAAGGCGAGTGTTTTAATCTAAAGGCGGCTGGCTATATATATATAACTGTTTCCCTCTCTAATTTGCAGTTATCATTGAAGTAGTTATCAAACATGTTACAAATTTAAATTTTCCATTAATTATATTCTTATCTTTGAGAAAAACGTTTCTAACGGAAATTTAAATATTCTGTTTTCTCTTAGTTAATACGTTAAAAGACGAAAAACCGATGGAAAATTTTTGCCAATTATCCTAAATAACTTTTTGGGATATCAAGTTCACAATATCAATAAATACGAAAAATTTATTCTGTTTCATAAAAAAATACACAATGAATAAAAATAAAGAATAAACGAAAAAAGAACTATTTCCTACAACTTCAGTTGTTGTGTGTTGTGTGTTTCTTATCCAGGGAACATATGAACAAGAATAGAAAGCATACACACAATACAATAGAAGAATATACACATTTATTACAGATGATGATCCTAGCATATAACAAGAAGAGGTTCGCTGCTTTCCTTTCGAGAAAGCAAAAAAGACAGACTTCTTTCCGAAGAAGATACAGCCATGTCTTACACGGGATTCGAACCCGAATCCACTTGGTAACAAGCCGAGGGTCATAGGCACCATACTGGCAGGCCGACCTTACAACTTTTTTCTGTATTAAAAGAAGAAACCTGTTGATATGTATTTAAAAAAAATACATAACAATATAATTTTTTTTTTCAAATTATTTTTGTATTATTTTTGTATCAATTTTAAAATGACAGTAAACTTGCATCTAAATAATACTTCCTTATACATTGGAAATTATCTAGATCTGTAGTACCCTTTAATTATAATACTTTCTGACAGGGAGATACAAATTTACGTAAATAAATTCCTATAACTTTTTAAACTGTTACTTAAGTATAATGCAAAACACTTTAAAGACATTTTAAAATCAAACACTTCAGGAAAATTTAAGAAATATTTTTTATCATATTGGACAAAAACTTTATAAAATTTCACAAAGACAGTCTTTAAAACGCTCCGTACACAAATACACTGAAAAAATTTTTTTTCCATCTCCTTTTAGACAGTGTTTTTCCGAGACAATTTTGTACAATGTAAATAATCTCTTAAAAATATCGAAATATGTTATTTATCAAAATTCACAAACTTACATGAATGATTTTCAAAACTAGAAACGCTTACATATATATATATATATATATATATATATATATATATAATTGCTGGCAATATAAATCACTATAGTTGGAATTATAAAAATATTACAACTAATAAAATACATTAATTTAAATTTCCAGTTTAACCTATTTGTTTTTGTACAAAATCCCCATAAAATGTTGGTGTAACATTCATTATAGTTCTGTCTTGCCATGGAAGCACTTTAACAGAAAGTTTATGTGCGCAACTTCAAATATATGTGATAAGTCAAATTTATAGTTTCATTTACGAGTTTAGGTCTATTTCCTTTAAGGGGACAAAATGTTCCTTTCTTAAATAAGTGAAGCAAGTTTTGTTCGAAAGGAAAGCAATGGAAAGTACAAAACTTTTTTCGCAGCTGAAACACCTTTTCAAATTAGCTTTAAACACTAAGCAATCAAAATATTTATGAAGTAAGAAATATTCTGCTTCTCTGTAGTAAGCAAACTTTCACTAAAGAAGAACATAGTTGGGTCATTTTTAAGTATAATCAACTGACAGAGTTTTACTAAATTACAATCCCTGAGAAAAACAAACAAACATACAAATAATGAAATTAAACTTGTCAATATGACAATTCTGTTATCTCATTTAGCTTCATATTTACTTAACAAATACCTTTCCACCTGTTTGTGGCTAGATTCTTTTTCGGCACTAGTTGTCTCTGTGTTTTTATGATCATATGCTTCATCACACACTTTCAATAGTGATAGCATCAACACTGTGAAGAGAGTTGCGTAAAGTCATCTCTTCTTAAGCCACCCAAATTTTCTTTGGACATAGTTAATAATTATTTTTGTTTTTAAAAATGGCACATTTTGTTTAAATATATATAAATAAGAAGTTAAATGGGAAGTAAATAAGTAACATGGGAAAACATTAGCAAATTAAAAATAAACAACTAATGTACAATGTTTCCGACAATTTGAAACAAACTTTTAAATATATATATACAACTATATTGTGTTTTAACTTTTAAGTAATATTTTTCAAATAAATACTATAAAACTCCAAAAATAAATAAATAAATACAGACTTTTTTTATCATTGTGTAACACTTACAATTCCTTTCCGTTAAAACTTATTTGACCACTATAACTTCCTAAATAATGGGCTTAATTCATATGACGTCAAAGTTATATAACTGTTATCACGTGTTTCCAGCCAATCAGTTCACGTGCTTAGCTGTTATCAACTTTTGCTTTTAGTTTTCTTTTAAAAACTGCCTCTTTGTCAACAATAATAATGCATGTAGATAATCAAAACGCACTTGATTTAAAGTACACGTGTAATGTAATTTTCTTTATTTTGAAAATATTTGAGCAAGCTTAACAAATTTTCCAATTTTAAATTTTGCAATAGCACAACAAGTACGTGTAATGTTATTTTTAATTTAGCAGAAAAAACGTGATTACATTTATCACGTGGCCATCATGAACTGAGCCATTTTAGAATAAAAAAAAAGGTAAAGTTATTTTTAGAAAATGGAGAGTAAAGAGATTTAAAATTTGTATTAAAAATCGTTATTTTCGCCAAAATTAGCATTTCTTCAAAATTCAGTAATCTTAAATTTAATAATAATTATTATTTTAACGAAATTAATAATAATATGCAATTATATTAATAATAAAACTTTCTTCATTCTGATTTCCTTTGAACCAGTAACATTTTCTCTCGACATATTTTTTTCAAAAAATTCTCGCTCTTCAAGAGTTATTTTCCTATTACACATATTAATATTTAGCGTAATACTGAATAATATTTTTCAGATGTACAAGCCACAAAACTGCTATATCCAACATATATTTCAAAGTAAAAACATTGTTAGTAGAAATAAAGATCCAACAAATATTTCTGCGAATGATTTCCAAGAAAACACTTGAACAATGGAATCATTTGCTTTTCCCCTCTTGTATTTTACAAATCAATTAAAGAAACAGTTAAACAGAAAATGTCTATTATAAAACCTCTTGAAAGTAATTGTTTTAATGGTACAATTATAGAACCGAACGATTTATAAGCAAATATAAAATGAACTCGGTAAAAAATATATTAACAACTAAAAATGATTCGATGCAACCTTTCAGTCTACTTATAAATTCCATTTAATATTTAAATTAACCAACATATTAAATATAAAATAATGTTAAAGGATTAAACAGAGATGCAAAAGTTGACTTTAAATATGAATTCAAGCGTTCTGCTGAAATTTGTCTACTAGCTGTTTCAATACTTGTTTATTTTTATTACATAAATACGATCTTATTTAGAAACATAACGTCATATATTAAAAAAAATTACGTAACGAAGTTAAAATTACTAAAAAAATTTCATGAAAGGGATTTTTTAAAAAAATTCTATTTAAAAACATTTTTTAAGAATGAGTAATTACTTATTATTTCTTTTATTTGAGTATTCAATTTTTTGTTTTATTCCGCTATTACTTAGTTAACATTATTTTTGCATATTCAAGTTTTTAGAAGTACGTCTGTCTTTTCACTCTCGATTGTGAACTTTATCCTTAGATTTTGAGTCTTTCAAATTGTGAGAAGTTAACTCGTGATAGAGTTATACTGTAAACTTGACTATTGTTAGAACAGACAGTGAGTAACGAATAACTGTCAAGTATCTCTTTCGGAATCCACAATCCATTTATAAAATTTTTAAGATTAAAAAGTAAAAACTTAAGCATTGTTTGTATATTTATCTAAGAATATATTATATTCTTACAGTATTATATATTTACCTAGTATAAAATAAAATTTTATATTTACCCAAGAATTTTTACAGTGTATATTTACCTATATCAAATAAATAACTTTCAAGAAATAAATAGCTTGACCTAATGTCTCGTTCACTTTTATAGGACTCGGAATCTTGGAGTTACAAAAAGAAGCATGTTTTGAATTATTCTTTCTGTAACTTTCTTTCTAGAAGTTATTTAGAATTATATGTTGACTTTATGGTTTTTACTATTTAATTTTTTTAATATTTTTTTAAAGTTTTTTAACTGAAGAGAAGTTTGAAAGTTGGAAATTTATCTCACAAAAAGTAATACAGTCGGACCTCGATATAAAGAAGTCGCTAAATCCCGGAAAAAGTTCGTTATATGGAAAATTCGTTATATAGAGGTTCATCTTTTAATATACTTTATAAACCACATAACACAAATTTTAAGTTCATAAACACTATATATTAAAAAAAGTAATTATTCACTCACATTTTTTTTTATTAATATATGTTTATTTTATATACCTTACCCATCAAAAAAGAAAGAAAGAAAAACTGCAAGGAAAACAAAAATGTCGAAGAAAATTCACTGTACTTTCAATATTAAAAAAATTATTTTATACTGAAATTGATGGATTTTAAGGACTTTTTATAATTTAAAGCATACAAGTAATACTAAACATACATTATTTTATAATTAGAACACGGGGCACCTCCACTGAGTGTGAAAAGGTATATCGAAGATGTTTCCAGTGAACTGGGCAATGGGATTTAAAGGATGCACTTCTTGGATGAAGCATTCAGAACTCTATTGTAAAATGTGTTAAAGAGAGAATAACTTGAATTTCTTTCAGAAATACTTTAAAAAAAGGGAAAACAAAAATTGAATCACAAAAGAAAAAGTTCGTTATATAGAAAATGCACTTCGCTATAGAGAGGTTATTTTACGAAGAAAATCGCAAAATGCTCAAGGTTCCAGAAAATAGTTCGCTATATAGAAAAATTTGCAATATGGAGGTTTGATATATAGAGATTCCACTTTTATTTTATTTACTTGTTATAAACAGGGTTATCCATAATTCCCTTCAATGTTTCGGATCGCTCTAGTAAAAAACAGTAAGGCAAATACAACAAAAAAGGAACATGTGGAAGAATACAGAAAAAACTCAAGCTTTACTTACATATTTTACAGATGCTCTACGTGTAAACCATTGGTTACACGGCATACGTCAATGCCATTGTCCAGTTCCTGCCACACTACTCAATACGGTACTATCAACATTACTTACAACACGTGTTATCCTTTCTTGCAGTTCTGCTACATCACGCGAAGGCAAAGAGGATATGAAAACTTGGTCTTATGTGAAAGACCAAGTTTTCAAAAACACAAATAGCAAGGAAAATATAGTGCGTGCTATCAATAACGTTGATTGTACCATGTTAAGTAGAGTATGGCAGACACTAGACTATATCATATTCATATATCCCAGGTTACTAATGGTCCACATATTTGTAAAATATGTAAATAAACTTGAACTCTTCTGTATTCTTTCATATGTTCTTTTTTGCTGTACAGAGGCACAGTGGCATGAACGACAGCGTAACTGCTTCACATGTGGATAGCCAGGGCTCGAGTTACGCGATCAGTTTCTTTGTTTTATTTTTAAATTCATTTAATTATTTTTATTAAATAAATTTATCTAAAAAGACTTATCAAATATTTTTTACTTATAAAATAACTTTTATACATAATTGTATAGTAATATATTTTAAATATTATTATAATGTTATATATAATATTTTATTTCTAACACACATTGTATTTTATATTATAAAACTATTTATAATTAATTTTTATATAAAATATCATTTATTATTTTTATAATAAGTATTATTTATTAATAATATATTTATAAAACATAATATAAATATTCATATAATTGCAATAATTATTTTGATTTTTAAAATGCAAAATAATTATCCATAATATCATTTAATATTTAATAATTTTTTTAAACAAATTTATTTAATTATGAAAATAATTAAATGAATTGAAAAAATAAAACAAAAAAACTAACAGAGTGACTCTAACCTTAGCCAAACGCATTGGACGCATTTGCGCTATCATCCATGCCCTTGCGTCTCTGACATTAGTGAAAATATGATTGTATAAAAACTATGAATGCATTTCGAAGGTTATTTTCTCGGAATTGTCTGGTTATTCGGCGCTAATACATTGAGGGTAGAACCCCCTAATGAAGTACTAATATTACACTAAGTCTCGTCCCTACATAAATTTCCTTAGTCGTGCCCTCCAAATTTTTTTGCTACAGTGCTCCGAAACCTCATAGGGAATAATGAACAAACCTATATATTCTCCTTGACTTATGATATATTTCTCAGGCCAGCATTTCAAAACTTCTCACAAAATATTAACTTAATTGTATTTTGTAATAAACGTCATCAACGAAGCCTCAAATTCCATTTGAAGCTTCTATAGTATCCACATTTTGGTCGTTATTGAATATTCTACCTTTTACGAATAATCATTACCGACAGATTCAGTTCTATACATATTGTTCACTAACTTTTACTCCTTTTCATCATATATGGAAACAGTCTAGACTTTCAAAGATTCGGAGACATTTCGCAAGTTAATACATTAAACCTGGACAAGATATTAAATTTTGAGTTTTTTATGTTCAATTCCAAACATATGGTTGCTATGTAAATAAAGAGCCATGGGGCAAGCTCTGTAGCATATACTATGTATCATATAATATTTATCTTTAACCTTGTAACTATTGTACGAGGCCTTTCAGACTCTGACGTATTTCTATCTAAATTCCGTGTATTTAAAATAGGTAAAATACACTTTCAAACTTATTATTACTTTTTTAAGCTTCATTAAATATCAGATACAAATAAAGCCATTTTTTTTTTTTCAATTTTTACAGAAAACACAAAAGAAGGTTGTTTCTTGTTACAAATTATTAGTCCAGTGTTCTGAGTTTTAGATATAATTATAGTTTATGTTACACTATTAAATATTTTACAAAAAAAATATTGTTATATTTGATGTATTAATATTCATTCACTCATTTATTTCTTTTTTAATGGTACATGATAATTATGTAATTGTAAAAGTAAATTTGCAATATATAAAACCCTCGATTCTCGTAAATCAAAGTTGAATTTGATTACTATTATTTTATGAGATACATTTTAATGGCAACTTCTTTCTCAATTAGTTTTAAGAGAAAAATCAATGTCAATATATCTGAATTTTTCCCCTTTAAGTATAGACCAGACTTCTGTCCGCATGTCAATGCTTTCCCTTTAAGTAAAAATATCCTTAGTATTGATTGTCAAGTGGTTTGCGTGAATCGATTTTGAATAAATTAAGATACTTTACTGAATGGTTATTCACCAACTTAATCGTAATTGTGTTTTGGGAGCTTGCATGACAATTTTAAATTAGAACGTGAGAATATCTCATAAAACATCGCATCGATTTTTGAACAAATTATGTTTAAATGGACGCCTAGTAAAAACAATATCCCCCGAAGATTAATTCTTTTTAATAGGCTACTAGAAATTCAAATTTTGAAATCGATATTTTAACAATATATATATATACAAGGTTTTCCACCAGAATAATGTTTATAACTTTACTTATAATTACTATTTATGGTAACTGGTATTTATATGTCATTTGTTAAACACACATATGTGTATAAAGATTATGATTTCTAGACATACATTGCGTCCACAAAATCTTAAATTATTGCTTAGAATTTTAATAAATAAACGTGTTAGTGTAACATTTAAAATTACTTTGGAGGTAAAATAGACTTTATTATTTTTGTTTGTTATTCAATTCATACTACTAGTTCACTCTTTCCCTAAATGCAGGGTGGCCATTATTAAACTGCAAATATTCAAGGGGTACTGGAGAGATAACCACTGGGGATATTCCAGTGAAATTTGGTATCGGCACGTTTCAGAACATGCGTGAATTAAATATGCAAAAAAAGAGAATTTCCATTTTCAACCAACAGATGGCGCTGTACTGTATTCAACATTCACCGGTGGCATATACAACTTACAAAACCGACATAATGACATTCATAATGACCTCATAATGACATTCTCTCTATGAGGCATATAAACAATATACAAAATCCCTTACAGTTTATCAAAATGCCTTACAATTCGCTTCAATAATTAAATTTCTACAGTAACATGTAATCAAAAATTAACGTAAATTAAGATCATAAATTAAACAATCCATATAAAACGCTTTGGAAAACAATTAAACCATCGTTTATTCAATGAAATTATTACATGACTTGCTCAGTATGTGAACCACCAGATGCAACCTCTTGCTCAAAACGTAAAACAGTATGTTCCACCGTCGCATTTAAAACCTCTGTTATAACACACCTAACGTGTCTCGTTATGCTAGATTTCAATTCAGCAACAGAAGCATGTTTTTATCTAAAAGTCATATCTTTCAGATGTCCTCACAGATAAACATCGCAAGGATTAAGGTCCGGTGAACGTGAGGGCCAGGCGTTTTCGAAACCTTGTTTATAACTGAGTCCGCACTAAAAATGTAACAATTTTTTAACAGGTTTAGCGATGTGAGGGGGTGATCCATCCTATGTATAATGTCCCTCTTGCAATGCTGGAATCAGTTGTTATCTCAACATCGCTACTCAATGTGGTCTTGTACTTATATACTATTCGATGGGCTTAAAATTTGTATATATGCCACTGATAAGCATTAAAACACGGTACAGCGCCATCTATCGAGTGAAAATGGTGATTTTTTGGAATATTTGATCTGCGCATGTTCTGAACGTGTAGATATCAAATTTCACTGGAATATTCCCGGTAGCTTCCTCTCCAGCACCTCTTGAACACTTGCAGCTTAATTATGGCCACCCTGTATATTTATTTATTTATATATCTTATTCAAGTTTTCAATCATTAATAAAATCTTTTTTAACCATCCACTCACGTTCATATGCATTTTTTAAACTTGCAGGGATGACACTTGATGTTAAGACAGTTTTTTAGAGTATTTATTTATTAATTAATCTTAATTAATGAATAAATTGAAACAAACAAAAATAATAGTCCAACAGCATATATAGCAAGGGAAATCGCTTTATATTTTACCACTTAATATAGTGATTCCGTCATATGTATATACATATTTAAGTTATTTGTAATTATTTAATAAAAGCAACTAAAATAAATTTTTTCTTTGTTGACCTAAGTATGAAATAACTCATTTATTTATATTACTTGTAAAATAAATAAAGTCAGAAGACTTTTATGCTATTCTTTGTAAAATTGTTTTGTTGTTTACACTGCAATCTTTTCAATTTTATTGCACGCCAAATTGAAAAATGGCTAAAAGGGGACAATATTAAAATAGTTTTAATCATTCACACATTCCAGGTGTCCCAAAAATAATCGAAAATTTGAAAGATAAATTTTTTAAAAAAGTCAGAAAGCGTTATATAATTGTAAGGATTATTGTATTCTGTTTTGTCAGCAAGAAAATTTAATGTTAAAAAGAGTCAAAATTAGGTATAAAACCGATGAAAAGCTTTTGACAAGGAAAATTAAGAAACAATATTTTCAAAATATCCAGTCAGAGGACAAAATTTTTAAACGTTCGTGTAAACATTTCAGTTAGAATGATTTGACCTGCAACATGTATGTAATGTTCCAAATCAACTATGGTTTGGGGATTGTTACGATACACACATGATCCTTCACATACACACTCCCTCCTAAAAAAAACTACTTAGTGTTAAATCTGAAGAGTAGGAAACCATTCCATGCCACTTTGTGCAAGTATTTATGAGTCAAGGGCAATAACACGATGTTTGCTGAGAAAATCGAGTGAGTGAGTGATTGAATATTAACGTCGCACTGTTCAGCTACACGAGGGTTTTTGGCGACGGACCACGTAATTTTGAACCATGGTCAAGTGACATGGTCAAGGAGCTGGCACCCCTCTCGTAACTACCACACCACACCAATGGGAGGACGTTTCAGCTCTCGACAGATTTGACGTGCAGCGCTGCCCTACACGGTGGATCTTTAGTGGTACTGGGCTTGAACTCATGACATGCCTGCCATGATCCGATACCTTGACCACTGGCCTACCGCAGCCCTCTGAGAAAATCGAACTTGGCAGCAATTCAATGGTGGTTAATGCAAGCACCGCCTTGCATGAATTACGAGCTTTTGGTCTCGTCCTCCAAAGCCCTTTGAATGTCCTTAAGGTCATGGAAAATTTTCAGATGTTTTACTGCCACAATCGTTTGTTGTCCGAAAAAGGAACCAGCTAGTTTTCTGAATGAAATGGTGTCCCAAACCATGACTTTTAACGGATGCATGCAGTGCGGGTTTATCTATTGGGCCCTTGGAGCGGACTCCCAGGAACCCGGGGCTACAAAAGGCCCGGATAAGCCACACTAAACTAAATTTTCCTTGAATCCGTCAGAATGCCATGAGGGATCAGTAGATTTTTTGCGCCCAGGACCCTGAATGAGCTTAAACCAGCACCAGATGCAGGGATGAAAGAACGGTTCCGTGAGGATTTTTCGTTTCCCAAAAGTGGCAGCAATGTGACGGGGTTTTGTCATGTTTTCATACTAATCCTCTTTGGGAATCTTTGGGGCCAGAATTGAGTTATTTCACAGCCAATTCCCTCAAGAATAAACCGTGATATTCAGCTTAGTTAGTAGATATTTAGTGAAGGTTTTGTAATCACAGGAGAAGAAGGAGAAAGAAAGCTGGGATGCTGAACAACGTGAGCTGATGGTAAGGATTTAAACTTAGAAGCGTAATTATAGAACGGACTTTAGTAAGTCAAAGAAATTAAGGTATCCGACTACCCTAAAATCATGACTTTTTTTCAAAAATTGACAATTTTTTTTATGATCTTATTCTACAGACCATCTTATTAGCTTAATAAAAATACCAAGTTTTTTTATGTTCCATTCACTAGAACAAAAACTACAAGTGTTTTAGTAAAAGCAGATGCCATAATTTAACACAAGATGTCAAACTTTAAAATGAGTTTTATTCGAAATGTGTTTTGTTTTTTCAAAAAGATCAAACGGGGACAGTGATTGCTCAAAAAGTTTTGAAAATAATTTGCTGAATTTTTTTGGGTATTTTCTGTATAATAGTAGAAGTGTTTTGACCTTCAGATTTATCAATCACTGTTTTATTTCAAAATTCACATTCCTTTATGTGAATAAAATCACTGCTTTTTTAAGCAATTTCATATAATCACCAAGATAAAAAGGGCTCTCTAGTTTTATTAAAAATTAAAATATCTATTATCCTGAAGGTCATTTAAAACAGGAATAACAAAGTAACATATCAAAACTGAAAAATTGAGAATTTGCTCAAAAAATCCTTGTGCGGAGCGGGCCCCTTTTATGTAATTTTTTGTAATTTTCGCCAATTTTTTCCCATTTTAATAATAATAATAAATTTTTTTTCTGTTTTCAATTTTAGAATTTTTTTCTTAAAATATACTAAATAAATCTAAAATTCCCAAAAAAATCCCCATATCTTCATTTTTTCCAAAAAAAAGTTGTCGCAAGTAGTCGGATACCTTAAGGAAGATTAAGATTCATAGAATAAGTTTGCTTAAAGTTAAGCTGTTAGGATTTCAGGCGCTTATTTACATAGAATTTAGGGATACGTTGTATCACTCCTGATTGCCTTCCTACTGTGACTTGTTTTGGTCAATATATTTGGATACTAATAAATTGGATTTATTATCGCTATCTTGGGTGATCAATTCTTATCTCCCACAAATCTAGGTCACGTAGAGGAAGAGTTGGTACCCCCAGGGAGAGGGGTATCACAGCTATACTTATTGAAGAAGCCATCCAGATAAAAAAACATTTTATAAAAGAACCAAATGTTTCCAACAGCGACTTCTCAAGTTTCCAGTTTCAGAAGCATTGCGGCCACGAATGTCTAGAGTGCATTGATGTCATCCCCACTCAGAGGTTGGTAAGTCTCATTCTTGAAAGAAACATTTAAAACCTGTGGTGCAGAATGCAGAAAATCTTCATTTTTTTCACCCTTTATTTTTTTTAAAGTTTTTTTTGAAAATCGTAGGTTATTTTAGAATCCCCTGATACTCATGATAATAAATGAAAAGAAATCAGGCACGAAAATAAACGAGCATAAGGGCTAACACTGATTTTCAATACAATAAATATAAATAGCTGTAAAGTAAAATATAAACCTACAAATTTAAAAGAACACAGAAATAATAAAGCTGCATCTTTAAATTGGCTCCCTCTATTTTCTTCCTCTTATACGATAATTCCTGATGTTTATAAACGAAATAAAATTTTAAGCTGTAAAATTTTTACTGGAGAAGCCAGAAGATTTGTTCCTTTTAGGTTTATAGATGAAATCTTTATTAAAGATATGCAACAATAGAATGGACTTTTTAAACAGAAAATGATTTTTTTTTTAAAAAAAAGATATATCTATCAGATTTAGTTATAAAAGTAACTTTAAGCAAATAACTATACGTTTAAAAAGTTTATGACTGTATAAATATAAAGAGTTTATGGCTGTATAAATTTGTATAATACGATAAAATCGAACACTATTTTATATATAAAAAATGTGGCACCATTTTAATATCACTGCTTGGCTGGGCACAGAGTTACATAAAAAATATTACATTTTATATTATACAATATGTATTTATATTTGAACCAATTCATATGTTTTATATATTGCATGCATTCAATATACTTTATCCTTTACTCTACAGAACTAAAAATATTTTAAACTTTGTCATTGAAAAATATACATTCACGTGGAATATGCGCATATTCAAGTATATACAGATAAACCGATATCTATTTGCTGTAACTTCAATAATTTGTATCAACATTTTAATATTTTCATCGGAAAATTGAATTATCTGTAGATAAATCAAACTAAGCAAAAGTGAACCTTTTGCTTTAAAAATTCGTTGGCTCAGAACGTTATTATGTTGAAGGTAGATTGGTTTTTTTTTAATCAATCTAATTGTCGCTGATTATGTTCGTGATATTTCTACCAATTCCAGTTTCCTTGAATATTACAAGATTTATCATCAGTATTTTTCAGATTGAAGCCTAATGGCTGAGTGGTAGTGTATCGTGCTTCCACGCAACAGGTTCAGAGTTCAAACAGCGTGGTGGGCCAGGTCGAGTTAGCATTTCATCCCTTCAGTTAGTCGATAAATGAGTACCAAGCTTGCTTGAGTGCTGAACACATGGGGTTTCGTGTCAGACAGACCACTTGACGAAACATCTGCACATGCATCCCAGCGCCTAAGGCAGTGACTCCCAAAGTTGTCTGTATACACCCCCAGTTGTCTATTACGACCTGCAAGGGGTCCACGTCATCGAAAATATAATCTGGGGAGTCCATGAGGTGTAAATGGGGTCTACGATAGTAGCTCTCCTTAAGGTATCCGACTACGTTCGGAACCGTGATTTTGCAAAAGCGTATAAAGGGATAATATTTATGATATTTAGTGTCACTTAGATTAGAAAATGTATATAAAATTGTTTTAAGAAGAGTATTACAATAAAAAATTTTTAAGTACAATATATTTGACAAAAAATGACAATAGAATGACCCATTTTCAAAATATTCTCCTTTTGTGAAAAATGTTTCTATTATAATACTATTTTGCCTGAACATAGCTCAGACCTCTGTACAGAGGCTCAACTAGTATTTTTGAAATATATACTTAGAAGTGGATTTATTCATGTTTTACGACAAAAGAGGGGAGAAATTTTAAGAAAAAAAAATCCGATAATTATTTCAATGGGTTATAACTCTGAAAATAATGTGAACTTTTCAAAAATCATAGTTGAGCCCTTTGAACAGAGGTCTAAGCTATATACAGGCAAAATATTATTATAATAGAAGCCTTTTTGACAAAAGAAGAACATTTTGAAAAAAGGTTATTCTAAGTTAATTTTTTGCAGAAATATTGTATTTAAATAATTTTTTTTGTCAAAGTGTTCTTAAAACAATTTTATACATGTATTGTAATCTAAGTGACACTAAATATCATGAAAATTATCCATTTATGCCCTTTTGTAATATCACGGTTCCGAACGTAGTCGGAAACCTTAAACCAGCTTGTGACGTTAATTTTAAAAGGAAATTTAATCAAGTGGAAACCATACTTATACGTATTTAACATATTTATTTACTAAATTGAATGAGGTCAATTTGCAGTTACAAGTCTACAGCATTAATTATATTAAAGCCTTTCTTGCCAGAATTAAACAAAAGGAACATAATAATGGACGGTGCAAATTTTTCCAGTCTCTCAATTGTCACAGACAATCTACCACGAAAAAAGACATTTTAACCTACGTCGAGCATTTAAAGGCCCTTATTTTAGTTTTTGAAGCAAGGTTTGAGAATGTTTTGACTATCATAATATCACAGTAGGCAATAAATTCATATGGTCACTTTGTAAGAAAAAAAAAAAAAAAAAGTGTCAGATTACAAGAATTAGGCACTATCGAAGATCTTAAAGTAAATTTTAGAAACGGATGTCAGTAATTTTGGCTTTAAAAAGATATAACTGTTATTTATTCTATATTATGGGATATCTTGAGAAAGTTTTTAATTGTTTTTTTCTGATGAGAAGGAGTTACAGTGCACGTGCCGATCTCCAAAACAAAAAGAGAAAGAGACCAAATAACCGATGAGATATTTAGGATTAAACCTGACAAGATTGGTGTCAAATGTTAAAAATTTGTTAATGGATTCACAAACTCCTCCCACTAAAAGCATCTGTTTGATACTCAGCTATTTTATGTATTAATTAAATTTTAATTAAATTAATTAAAATGTCTTTTCTAAAGTTTTAAACTATAGGTGGGACTGAGTCATAACCGTGTAAGTCGGTGAAAGATTTCGCACATATAAATACATATAAATTATTTAGTTAGAGCGGAGACGAAAAAAATTACCAATTCCTAAAAATATGATTAATAAAATCTTAGATAATACACATACAAAATCACAATCTAAAGTTGTTTTGATACAGCTAGTTTAATAAAATCTAACAAAGTAGTCTGCCGGCTCAAAGATTTTTTACCCTTGAAGTATGCTAATAGTTTTTTACCCCTTGTTCTGTTGTAAATAAATATATGCTCATCATTCGAGTCCATTCTTTCTAAAATTAGTAACTCGTTTTTTTTTTTTTATTTAAACTGAGATTTTCTGTGAAAGTCCCAACCATCATTCAATCTTCTACTTGAACTGGAACTACATGAAAACGCAAACTTCTTCGATGTTTAGCTTTTGTTCATGCATTTCAGTGAGGAATGGAGTCGTGTTTGAACAGAACTATGAGTTGCCTCATATGTATTTTCGATAACTCAACCAAAAATGTTGGCGCTCTCACCCACCGTATTCACAGGACTTCGTTCACTCTTTTAGCTGGTTCAGTTATTATAAAATTCCCTTAATGTAAAAATAAAGGACTCCAATCCTTTGTTCGAGTTTTAAGAAAAAAATCACGAAGAAAAGTTTTTCGTTGAAAGTCCTGACAGATTCTGGAAGGACGGACTTTTTAAGTTGTCTAAAAGATGGAGAAAGTTTGCACAATCGACTGACATCTATATAATTTAATAAATGTATGCTGAAATTCATTTCTAATGGTTTTCGTTTTTCTTTCAAAATCAACGCGAACTTTCTGAACAATCCAATATAGCAATCCCAAGAAATTACATAAAAAACATTTTCCTCATTCAAAGTTTGATATGGCATCTTATCACTAGATCTACGAAACAATGGCTTGGAATATCAACTTAAAAAAAAACAAAAAAAAAAAAAAAAAAACAAATAAAACTTTGAAAAAATCTCTTCGAGGTACAAATTATCACGAACCATAATTTTAACATACTACATTTCACACGCATGAGCTTTCCCATTTTTACTCAACTTTACACTTACACTAACTTTTTTAGTACGGATTTACATTTTATATTTATATATAAACGCTATTACATATTTCTTTTTTCAAATATTTTATACGTGGCTGAAAATTTAATATATATATATATATATATATATATATCATATCATATCATATCAAAACATTTTTTACATTCAATTTTTGATGTAATTTTCTCACAATTTACATTTATATTTAAATAATATAAAATCACTCTAAAGATCTAATTTACATAATTCAATGAGTTGAAGAATGAAGCAAATCCATTATTTTACAAAAGCACTTTTTTGGAATGAACTGTTTTTAAATAATGTGTCTTTTAATTGTAATTTTAGGAAAGTAATCATTATTTATACCTTCTAGCTAAAATATTAAAGAATAACTTTTATAAAATGCAATTATAAAGTTACTAGATGTTTAAAAGATATTTAAAAATAATGATTAATATAAGGATATTTTATTTAACAAAATAAAGTTAATTTCATTCGATTTTATTTCCTTTAATTTTTATGCATGTTTTTCCTAATTAGTTCCATAATTTATTTTTGCATTTTATAAATTTGAATAATGTCTGCAGTGAAATAATTTTAAAAATCTGGGATGATTTTTCTACATAATTATGTGTATTGCCGTTTAAAATTTGTCTAAGATGTAATAAAGAGATACACTAAAATTTTTGCAGTTCTACTGATAATCAATTTAGTGGTAAATTGCTATATCTCGAGGTAATTATCCCCCTCTCATTTGAAATTTGCACTTTTTCCTTTATTTAAAAGTAATTTTTACAGTATATTACCATATAAAACAGAAACAAAGAACGTAACAAAAATAATAACAAAGCTTCGAAAGTTTAAAAATTAAAATAACAGTGATTATTTTAAACCTTATATACATGATTAAGAGGTTTTTTTTTCTGTATAAGCTTATTTTTTTTTCTGGTGACTCAAATCTGCTGTATGAAATTGAAATGAATTTTTCCAAGCCAAACAAATTAAATGATAAAAACAGCACAAATAACAAAAATACATGATAAATCATAGAAAAAGTTTATTATTATTATTATTATTATTCAGGCTTTGAGAATTTCAACTGTTAGACTCGATAGACAGAGCAGCCCTATTGGAATGATCTCAATGGCACCGCGGTAAGTGGACATCTCCATATGTTTCTCGATAAGCAAATTTTTCTGAATTTTTTTTCCAGTGGGGTTGTGTGTGAATGGGTTAATTCCATTGCAGACCTAATACATTTAGCTTCAGTCGGTATCACTTTTAAGAATGGCACCATATAGGTGGAATACCAATCGCCAAAATGTAATTTTTCTCCCTATTTCCTCCCTAGAAGGAGTCATCTGAGCTTCGACGAGGCGAAATAAAACCAGGAATTTTATTTTGCCGAGAGCACCCAAGTCAGATAGGCACTCTAGGGATTTTTAACATGCCACATAATTATACGTCTGGGACGCTGTCAATTTTCTGCATCGTGAAAATCCACCTAGTTGGTCGAGGTCGAACCTACAAGAGTGTATAAAGCCAGCGACTGACCAACTACGCCACCCAGCCGACATTTCTTGAAATGTTATATTATAAGCAAATGTGTGAATAACAATGCTGCAAATTTTCATGAAAATCGAGGCTTTTTTCTGTCTCAAAGTATGCTACATGTTTAGTTCACCGTGGGTCTACAGTGATACTTTTGACTCGAGCTCCTGTCACTCTGGCTACGTATTTATGACGAAAACTACTAGGCAACCACTCACACATGGAATTTTTTTCTGAACATCAAATAATTAAATTGTTAATTACATTATTTCAATTATATTTACTAAATAAAATATTGGTATAAGTTTCAGCATGAAATGCTACAACTAACTTACTAGGCGCAGTTCTAAGGAAGAAATACGATTGCAGAAGGAATGTATTTTCGCAATCAATTATGAATTTATTAAAATACTTCAATGACTCAAAATGCTTGAATATATAAAAAAAGAATAAATAAATAAACTTAACAAAAAACTTTCAGTCAAAGTTAATTGAGCCTTAAATTTTGTATCCTTAAGTATGATTCTCGGAAAGTAGTGTACATACCATTAAGAATAACGTATAGCAATTTTATTTTTCAATCATGATAATCAATCATATTTTTCTAAGTGCTTTTTATTCATTAAATGTATGTATGCATATTATTAGTGAAAATGCTAATAAATATTTATTCAATTTTGATTGTGACGGGAAAAATGAATTATTCCGTGATACATATTTCTATAACATATTTACACTGTTCACAAAATTGTTATATACTTCAAAATCTAAAGCGGTTCTTAAACTTTCGACCGTTGTGGCAATCCCTTTATGTATCAGCCTGATGTTGCTGACAATCTCCCCCTGGTTTTGAACACCCTTCCCTGATGCCCAACTCAGGGCAGAATGATTTAAAGCTCTTTAACAATTATAAGTTTGCCACTGCTACTAAAAACAGGCGGTCGTGATAGCCTTGTGGCCAAGGCATCGACCTCGTGGTTGACCTCTCATGAGTTGAGCCCAATACCTCTAAAGACCCACCGCATAGAGGGGGGATGATACACGATAAATCCGTCAAATCTCAAATGTCCTTCCAGAGTGTGGGTGCAGCTTAGGTGTCGTCTTCGTAACTTGTGATCATAGTTTAAAATTACGAGGTCCGTCGCCAAAAGCCCTCGAGTAGCTGTGAATCGTGCGACGTTAGTATTCACTCACTACTTATACGGACTATTTTAACACTTTTTTTCCCTTTATGAAAGCAGAATGCATCTAATCATAAATAATAAGTAATACTTTCAAATAAACGAATAATGTATTGACTGCATTAATTAAATTTTTGGTGAGAAAGATGGTAATGCATTCCTGTTATGTTCATGTCGTTATATCAGATGTAATATTTGAAATCTGCATTCTTAACAATCTACAGCAGTGTTTCTCAAACTGTGGGGCGCGCCCCCTTGGGGGGCGTGATAACCTTATGAGGGGGGCGCGAGAATATTGAAAAGTCGAAAACAAAAGATTATTTTAAAAGAATTATTAATTTACTAAAAGTAGACAAATAAAATTCTGACATAATAAGAATAAATTACATTCTTACCCCTGATATAATACACTTATAAATTTATTACTGCGCAATGCATTTTATGTTTAATTTATAACAATATTAAGTTAAGAGCAAGTTTAATAATTACCAGTGACCCCATGGGCTTGTCATATATAAAATTATATGCAAACATTAACACTTATCGTAATAATTTGTACGGTTTATGATTAGTCTCTAAAATGCCGATTAAAAATTACGTGATTCACTCCCCAATGCCACCGGATAACACGTGGCAAGCGTAAGTGGTGTTTGGAGGGGTGGGGTAGAAACGGAGTTAATGAGCACAAATCATTGCTTGCTGGTTCCTACATTCTAAGTAAAAATAAGTTTCTACAAACTAAGTAAGTTTCTACATTCTAAGTAAAAATAAGTTTCTAGATACTAAGTTTCTACATTTGAAATAAGTAAATCCTTCGCAAACCTTCGCAAACATTGTCAAGATCATTTTATTGCATTCCAAATACCTTTGGAATAATTTTTTATGGATAGCAGTTCACAGAAAAGATCAAACTTTGGAAAGACGTATATATACGTCCGAGGCAAACAACGCACAGGCAGAGCGAGTCGTTTATATACGCACTTGAGGTTACAGTCGCGTTGTAGGTTTAGCATCAAAGTATAGTATTATTGAATTTAATGCATTGTTATTGTATGGAAAGGGGGCGCGATGAAAATTATGATTGAATATTGGGTCGCAAGTATTGAAAGTTTGAGAAGCACTGATCTACAGCCTTTCATAGTCTTCAAAAAGAAAAGAAAAAAGGTTGATATTAAATGAGAGACTTTTGTGGATCCCCTAGAAAGCAGTTGGGGTTCCCCAGGCTTCCGCGGACCCCAGATTAAGAACTGTTGCATTAAATAAAGCCTTTTTGCAGTTTAGGGTATTCAAAAGTATATGCTATTATTTCTGTTTCTTCCCTGATACTTTAGCCAATATATATTATTGAATACAATTTTGATTCTGTTACTTGTTCTGTACAGTTTTCTTTTATTTAAGAATGTTAATCTTTTTTGTAAACAAAAAAGTCTGTTCAAAAAAGAAAACTATTACAGGAGATCCTCGGTCTTTGCTACACTAACAAAAAGATTCTAGAAACAGCACCACATTTTCAAATAATTTGATCTTCATTTCATACATTCTTGGTTGAGATCTTATATTTAGAACAATTGAGATAGGGAGATAGAATTGGTACTAACTCTATATATATATTAACATATTTATTTTTACGAATGGTCAAAGATGGACGCCAACCACACAGCTTTGGCAAGAGCGCTTAGGATTTTATCTGAGGGTTATCGTTTCATGGCCTGGCGCTTTTTAAGCCTGAGGCTAGAGGCAGAGCGACGACAAAAGCGTTTAATGCGACCAATAGGAAAACACGCTCCTTACGGTAGGCGGAGGCTAAAAAAAATAAGGATAGGGACAAACGCGTTTTTTTGGCCTCTCTTTGAGTAACTATAAAACCGCTAGATAAGAAGAATGGTTATCGGGAGGAATGGCTGGGCTGCCTTTTTAACGTCTCTTGCTCCAGATACTGATTCAGGCTGGCTTTGGCTTTATTTTCATACAATACCGAAAGGGAAGGGGTTATAAATTAATAGATTTTGTTTTTAGATCTGTTCCACGGTGAATAACTCCATTTTTTTTTCTTGCGTCAGGAGTTCTGAGTCCAAGGTAGGTGATTTATTTTAGCCCTTTATCTACCGACGCGGTACTTATAACTATCCCTCACTTTAAAATTACATAGAATAACTATTTTTACAAATACTCTGACGATTCTTAGCAGGAATATTCTTTTAAATCTCGTCTTCCAAGATATACGGCAGCACAAGTTCTATGATGAGTATTTTAGATATAGGAACTGAGCCGTAATCTTTACACTAAAAATTAAAATTATGTTGGTTTGTGAAAGACGCTGGAGCCCTAAGACCCTACCCTTGTGATATCTATTGAAGTTAATTGCGATATAATTAGTTAGTTATGTCAGCATTTTTCCGCTTTGGAGGAGGGGAGCTGACGACGGTTAAGTTATATTTTTTGTTCTGTCAAATTAAGCAACAATCATAAAATGATCCACTTCTTAAATTATTATTTTACTGAAGAGACATGAAATTTTTAACTGTTTCCAACATTGGAGAAAACAAGTTAGTTTTTTATGCAATTGATTGGCGACTTTTTGGTTGCATTTGTACGGCTGCCCGAAAGAGACAAGAACCATTATATGTGCCAATGATGACATAGCAACGCTTTATCATTCCATGTAAATAACTCATGATGCCATTGTGAGGAAATTTGTAGAGTGGGATGCTTACACATAGGTGTCGCTCTCGTCAATTTACAGTGGTTCAAAATTATGAGATCTGTCACCAACAGCCTTCTTGTATCTAACCAATCAATTTACAGTGAGGAGTAAAACTACCAGGGCGTTCTCCCTCAAAATTGGGGTGGAACCGAGCCAAATTGTGTGGTCACCTGTATGATGCTCAATGTTATGGCTAACGACAGACGTACAACCAACCCCTTCCCCCGATGAATTTCGTGGGAGTTGATATGATGTTACTGTCGATCAGCCGGCATAAATAACAGTAAATACACATTGAGTAAGGAAAGAAAGAGTAGTTATGAGCAACAATTAACTTAACCGTATGGTTTAAATTTGACTAACTATGGAAGGTAAAGAGATATAATTTTTATTTACAAGAAAATTATGTGTAATAATTCACTTAATATTTCTCTCGAGGTATTTAATTTTATAATTATCTTGAGCTCTCTAGTGGCAGTGGTCAAGCTCTAGCCCAGTGGTCAAGGTATCGGATCATGGCAGGCATGCCATGAGTTCGAGCCCTGTACCAACTAAAGACCCGCCGTGTAGGGTAGCGATGCATGTTAAATATGTCGAGAGCTGAAACGTCCTCCCGTTGTTGTAGTGTAGTAGTTAGTGGAGGGGGGTGCCAGCTCAGGTGTCGTCCACGTCACTTGACCATGGTTCAAAATTACGAGGTCCGTCGCCAAAAGCCCTTGTGTAGCTGAACAATGCAACGTTATAATATTCACTCACTCACTCTTCCAAGACTTTGCGTGACTTGGTTAAAATTATGTTAATATTACCAAATATCGCTACATTTTTTTATTATTTATCTTCAGATTGAAAAGAAAAAGGAGAGAATAATCACATTTGGTACTAATTGAGAATAATTTTTCTTATAAAAACAACTGCATTATTAAATCGAACCTAAAAGTTATACAAAATAGGTAGATGAAATAACTGGAAAATATATTAGAAATTACCTCAGATAACAAATCGATCATTTTTATGTTGTTATATTAATAGCTTTTATATTTCTCACCAATGGCCTTAGCTACCAATAAATTGTTCAGCTAATCAATTTTCAATTATGTTTATATTGCGATTTCCATCTGCATTCACCAATATTGAACTTAATCTTGAAAGCATTTTTTACAACTACTTTATTATTAATCTTTTACTTGCTTGAAGTACTTTTATAGCATATTATTTGTGTGGATAAGACTATTCTTTGTAAAACTTTACACACTGGTCGATTTAATATGTTACAATTGAAAGTCAAACTGACGTCAAGCACGTTTAACCATCTGATCGTCATTTTTCGTGTTTATTCTAAGTTCAGATATGTCCATAGTTCATTAGTATACAAACACGTGTATACAAGAAAGAGGCATTACTTTTAACCACCTGTTAACTATGAAATAAGACAGATTTAAATCTTTCAGAACTGACAGCACACCCAAGTGATTTAATCTAAAATTTCCTGATAGGTAGTCTCAGATATCTGGTACCAGGATCTCAACAACTGATTCTGCGATTCCCATACATTGTGAGATGATAGAGCAACAACAGTTTTACAGAAGGAAACACAAATATTTAATTGGATGCATGTCAGATGAATTCAGATGACAAGACTTGGCTTGAAAATCACCAGAATGTTCATTGAACCACTCGTTGATGAATCTTCTCTTATGGTATGTATTATTTTGCCATTATACCCACCAGAAACTATGTTGCTTGTTCCCATCTACTCTGCAATGATGCTTATATTATGCGTAGATGTTTTAAGGACTTATGTATAAGGAAGTTTATTTTAATATGCCGTTTAAAAACTTTGCTCACACCATGATACAGTCACACACACCTTGTATCCTGCCAACTGCGCCCCCGGATGCAAAGATTCCATTGGAAATCAGCGTAGTCACCCTCGTTTGTCAGGGCGATTGCTTGAAAAGCATAATCATCGAATCAGACTACTATCTTCCATTCTTCTATGATCCAATGATGATTTACGATAACCCATTGTAGGTGCTTTTATTGGTGACGGGCCAACATCACAGTGTGTTGGCAGTGTAAGATATACATCAGTGTACGCTACAAAGTGTTTGGATACACATTCTATAGGGCACAGCTGTCGTAACTTTTGTTGGTATCGTGGTCACTGTCATCTTTCAATCACAGTTAGCAATTCGTAGCAGTGTCACATTAGTTCCACTTCTCTCTGGAATCAATGTACAATGTTCGACGAACAGCTAACCAGAAACTTTTTGTTTAACCAGTCATTTTCCAATTCTGAAGCGTATTCGCGACTAATGCACGTGAGTAACCAATTAAACGCTAAGTTTCAAAAATTTATACCTCAGGCACCTAGTTATAACGATTAAAATATTTCGATTAATCAGCCGTTTTCCCATTATACTGCTAAATACTCTACGTGTAAAAATCCATACAACCGAGCATAATCCATACTCGAGCCGTGTTTTTGTTCAAGGGTAAATTCATTGCTCTGGATGAGGGGTGGCAATAATGCACGATTTGGAACAATTTGTTTCTCTTCTTTGCCAAAAGTAAGGCCTAAAATTGAATTATGCCCTTTTTTTTCTCTGATAGATATTCAAAACGTTTAGCAGAAAAATTATTTATAAAAAGTGAAAATAACCCCTGAGTGTATGTAAATAAATGGTAATATTTTTTAAAAAGGAAATCACATAGTTTTTCTTAATTTTTTTTCAAGTTATTGTGTTAGAATATTTTAAAAAGTAGTTAAAAATATAATCCCGCTCTTCTACACAGGCTTGCTTTAAAATACAGGTTTTTTTTTTGTTGAAAGCTTTTCAAGCGGCTAAAAGATTCTTTGTCATTTTATAAAATGGCACAGATCAAATGCATTTTAAAAGTAAATTTCCATAGTGAGTTAGTGTACATTAACACTCTATTGGCTACAAACTTCCTAATTTGGAACCATGGTCAAGTGACGAGTACGACTTAGCTGGCATTCTCCTTTCCTAACATCCACACCACGTCAACGAGTGGATGTTTGAGCCTTGACAGATTTAACGCACAACGGCTCCTCTGCATGGTGAGTCTTCACCATTACTAGACTTGAACTCATGACACACCAGCCAAGAGTCCATGACCTTGCCCACTAGGCTATCGCCGCCAAGAGAATTTCCACAGATTTTGGCGAAAAAATATAATGCCGAATTCGTAATTAAATTACTTTCTCAGTCTTTTTATATGTATTAAATTTCCTTTAACATAGAAACTATTATTATATTCCCAATATTATCTAAATATTAGAAATAAATTGTTATTTTTACTCAATGAATTATGAAAATGTCACTGAATAATTGATAAATTAATAAAGTTTTCCATTCTCAAACAAGTCATTAACACCCACGCGAAGTTCTGTATTCGAATTTTAATTAGATGTTTCAGGAATTTTTCAGGCCTACCGAGAATAAATTGATGTGATATGTAAATAGTGAAAAGAACTCATAACATCAAATACCATTAACATATTTCCTACTAATGTTTAATAAAATTTAATAAGCTTTTGAAGAAATGGAAGCTATTTAGAGAAAAGTACATATATTTGTCCATCTCATTACATTCCATAAATATAGTTTCTAAAATTAGACTTGAAGCGTAAAATTAGATTTACATTCAGGAGCATTTATTTCATGCATTTGTCAAATGTGCTTACTGAAAATGATTTATGCATTTTCTGAAAACTGATTATTTCTCGGAAGTATTTAATGTGATGTTTATTTATATTTTACTTTCAACTTTTTTTTTAGTGTGTGCCATAAATTTTAATTTTAAATACCATACTTCAAGGAATCATAAAATAGGAACATTTCTCATATTTTTTCGAGGGGAAATTTAATCTGCATTTAATACTTAAATGGATTTTGTCAAACAATATAGATGAACAAATCGTCAAAAAGTTAACAATCGGTAATGATATCCCTTAAAATGTTAATCAGCTGTTAATCATTATTGGGGCCAGTATAATTAGCAAATAACATCAATTTAAAAAAACGAAGCCCTGTCAAGGGCTTACTATTGAAACATTGTTTTAAGTTAACCCTTTAAATCCGTGGGTGTGTAGACTTTTCCAATGTACGGATTACTTCTGATGTTTTTAAGGTGCTGCAGTTCACCCAGTGGCGTTGGTGTTTTCATTCTGTTATATAATTGTATATTTTTTAACACTTTTTTCCGACATTGCACTCTCTTTTAAAATGTGTCAGATTGATCTTTTTACTACAGAAACACAAGTATCACAAAATTGTTAAGTTGAATGCTTTTGCAGCTACGAAGTATCTTTTGACCGTAGAGAGTGGACTTGTCCAATGCAGTGAGCAGAAAACAGACGTAAAACAATGAATCTGAAACCGAAGTATGTACTTAAGGTAACCGACTACGTTCGGAACCGTGATTATAAAAAGAGCATGAATGGATACTTTTCATGATATTTTGTGTCACTTAGATTAGAATATATATATAAAATTATTTTAAGGACTTTCTGACAAAAAAAATTATTTAAATTCAATATTTCGGCAAAAAATTAACTTAGAATAACCTTTTTTCAAAATGTTCTCCTTTTGTCAAAAAAGCTTCTATTATAATATTTTGCCTGTATACAGCTCATACCTCTGTACAGAGGCTCAACTATAAGTTTTGAAAAATGCACATTATTTTCAGAGTTACAACCCATTGAAATAATTATCGGCATTTTTTTCTTAAAATGTCTCCCCTCTGTTTTCCAAACACATGGATAAATCCACTTTTACGTTATATATTTCAAAAATTCTATTTGAGCCTCTGTACAGAAGTCTGAGCTATATACAGGCAAAATATTATTAAAATAGAAGCATTTTTCACAAAAAGAGAATATTTTGAAAATGGGTCATTCTGTGTTCATTTTTTTCATTTTATCTAAATATTGTACTTAAATAATTTTTTATTGTAATACTATTCTTAAAAAAATTTTATATACGTTTTCTAATTTAGGTGACACAAAATACACAATACAAAATCACGGTTCTGAACTTAGCCGGATACCTTAATCTGTTCGCTGCTGAGGCCCGCGCCATAGTGGGGCATGCATCAAAACAAGAAGCCAAACCAGTGGAAGTGCGGGGTGTAGAATGATAAGAATGTGGGATTAATAGCCAATCCCGTGCTATCGCGGGAAGAGCTTATCATCAACATTTATTCTCATCTTCAGTCAGTGTGTGTGGAGCGTCCTCGTGCTCTTCCAATGAAAGTGCATATGTCGTCTACACATTAATCAATTCATTTGCTTATGTAAACACAGTTCAATTTTTCAGCCTAGCTGGTATCGATGTTTCATAAATACGTTTCTTTTAATATGTGTGTTTTATGTCTTAGTAAAGGCTGTCATCCCAAAATGTCTTGGTGGTCCACCGGTCGATTGCGATTAACTCAACCCTTAACTTCGCAACTTTTTAAATTCCTATGAAAGAAATATATCAGCTAGTTCTCAAGTATTAATAAAAGAAAAATAGGAAAAAAAAAATAATCAGTTTTAAATTGAATTTCAGTCATTTTTTTGTTTGCTGCAGAAGTGCAACATTGCTCAGTATAGTGCTGTAAATTTTGTAACTAAAGATGTAACTAAATTTTGTTATTATCTTTTATTCGATTTCCTTATTCAGTGTTTTTAAGTTTAAAAATAGTTAAACCTGCAACACACATTTCTATTTTTATTTTAGGGAAAGAGATTTTTGACATTTCACAAATTTAAATGAGTAAGAAATAATTTCTTACATGATATTCAGACATGCATTATTAACGATTTTCCCTAATGGACTGCATCTTACAACTACGTTTTTGTAGACAAGACAAGTCCTCAAAAGCGAGAGCCATTCCATGGTGGCACCCTCTAGTGGTGGCTCTCGCTAACCAATTTTGGAGCTTGAATTAATTTTAAATTAAAGAATTTATTAATACATTTAATGTAGTCACACACATGCAATAAATCGTACTTAATTTATAAATATTATTCAAAGTTTCTTTATCATAATTAAATATCTAAAACGTATGATTATTGAGGTTATCTTTCATACATTATGTAATATAAAGGGAGATTCTAAAATCATGGGACACACTTTGATAAGTGGTGGAGCTCTTTAAGAAAAATAATTTTTATATAGAAGAATATGGGTAGAAGTGACGCGTTGTAAGACACAAAGAGAAAAATTATAACACAAAAACGGAAACATAAAATGTTCATTAGTAGTACACTAAACAAGTAATTCCATAGAGAAAGTGTTAAAAGTTTCAGAAATTGTATCCCCCCCCCAACTGCAATGCATGACTACCTTTATGGCGTGAATGGCTGACAATATTGGTGATAGTTAAAGACAGCAAAGCTGTGTGACAGTGATGTGCTGCACCACCAAAATCGGCATTCTCCCTTGAGGTTTTGATCAATATGGGTGATTTTACTAATAGCAAAAAGGCAGGCATACATCTCATGTATGGGGGCTGTTAAGGGTAACGGCATAGCAGCTCTATGGCTGTATCTGGAACGTTATCCGCTATCCGCAACGATTACATCAACAGCTGCGTAAAAAAGATTCATTTATTGCCAGTACTGATGGAGGGGGTAGATCGAGGACTGTACGACAAACACAATGGAAGAACGCTTCTTGGACCATGGGGAAAAAAAACGACCGGCACAAGTACAAGGACTGTAGCATGTCCTATACTTGTCAGTCAACCAATCGTTTGGAGAGTTGTATTGTTGGACTGTCGATGGATACAATTTCAAAAACTGTTTTAACATTTTCTGTACTGAATCACTAGTTAAGTATGTTACTATGTTTCCGTTACTGTGTTATTCTTTTTTTCTATTTGTACCTCAACGTGGCATTTCCACTCATACATTCCTGAACAAAAATTGTTTCCTTTAATGAGTTCAACCACCATCCAAAGTTTGTCCCATGATTTTAGAATCACCCTGCATATGCAGTATTATGTACGATTTACAGGCTATTCAATAAATAGACTTAACGCTTTTCCCAATACTAATTCATGAAATAGATTATTTTATTATCGCTGTGTTTTGCGACTAAGAGAGGAGTATAGGTGATGAACCTCGTATTTTTATACTTTTGCCAACTGACGAGGATGACACCTAAGCTGGCTCTTCGAACCGCGAAAGATTTATTATGCTACAGCCCGTCTCCTTCTCTGAGCCCTCGGCTCCACGACTACTTCATAACATAGAAAATGAATATTTTCTTAAGAAATTCTTTTTAACACAATATTTTCTTTCCTAAGAGTAACTCATCCAATAGTTCATTCCCAGAGAATTTAGAAAATATAAATTATAGTTTTAACAAACTAAAAAACACGTTGTTATAGTGGATCGAACTAAAAAGTGAAAAATAATTGTTAATATAAGAATAAAATGATTACCGAGAAAATTAATGCCATTGGGGTAAAAATGTGCGGTGCTCAATATCAATTGTTATAATTTCTTACCAGTTCTTTTCCGAAATGCAAAATTAGAGTATTAAAACAATTAATAAAAAAAAAATAATAATAAGTCAATTCCTATTTAGATCAACAAAGTAAAGAAGTCATTTTAGCTACTTCTTATTAAATAGTTACAATTAATAAAAATATATATAAATATGGCAGAATCACAACATTAAGTGGTAATTAATTTTTATTAATTATCATTAAAGTATCATATTCTCATCTAAAACAATCGTGTATTTAAAATTTCAGTTCAACTGAGTGCTTTAAAATGTGAGAGAAAAACATTTTTCAAGTTTTGACACAAGTTGCTAAAAGGGTCGCTAAGTCGCCAAAAATGAGGCCAATGAGGCTGTATTTGTGTAATTCTTTAAATAATTAGTTTTAATTATAATGTATTGCTATCCAAAATAATCATGTATATAAAATTTCAGCTCAATTGAGCGTTTAAAAATGTATTTTATTCACGATTGAAAATTCCACCAAGATAAATAAATAAATATATGGAGAGTGTGAGCTAGTCGTAGGAGTTGAATAAAATACAAAGCATCCCACACTTTTACCACAATGACATTCATTTTCTCTCGTTAATCCTTTTATTCTTATATTAAGAATAACTCTTTACTTTCCAGTTCGATTAATCAGCAAAGCAGATTTTTTAGTTTTGTTAAACTATAATTTATTTTTCATTCTTTAGTTCGATCTAAAATAAAATCATGTATTTTTTTTTAATTTCTTAAACTTTCGTTTATTCATTGATGAATTAATCTTAAATGCGTCATTTTTTTAGAATTTGGAATACCCATTGGCGTTTTCGCTTTAGGGCTATAACTTAATATTTTATTCACCAAATCTGGGATGAGTCCCCCAAATCTTGCAGTTGTCGCCAAATCTGGAAATGGGAAATAGTTAATACTGATGATCCTGATCACAGAAAAATGGAACAGAATTACTAAATTATTGTATTGTCATCGGTCCTTGAGAAGTGTGCAAAATTTCGAATTAATCTGACTTTTTAAAGTGGATAAAAAGCGTTCAAAGATTCCGTTACATACAGGGGAAGCATATTATTAAGAGTTCGTTTAATCATTCCAGTTTCTTTAAATAAGAAATTTAAAAACAAATTATATTTGAATGTGCTTTTTGTGTGTGTGACCTAATAAATTCCTATGTATAAATACTGAATATATAAAAAATCCTTTCTAAATCCATGAAATGAAACACATTCCTTTCCATGGTTACAAAACATTCATATCTTCACATCTTAAAGACATCCTGGACGTGATAGGATGTATCAAAAACGAAATTCCATTCCCTGAACCAATATTTGTAAAACATTCTTTGGGGGTGGATGAAAATCGTTTGCTTCTATACCCTGTCAGACGATCGCAGAAGCGTCTTCAGTCAATCTTCACAACCGATTCCGTTTCAAAAACTGTAATCTGGAAACAGCTGCCAGCTATCGGAAACAAAGACCCAATAATCGATGTGGCAACCGGAAATGACGAAAAGTCCCCCAAAAGAATATCCCTCTGCGCCTTTTCGCGGTATTTAAATAGAACCATTCATCCACCCCGGCCAAACGATTCATATTGGTTCACCTATAAATCACCTTCCGACATAGTAAATAAGGCCATTTATATTCCAAGAAAGAAAATTTTCTTTTCACGCTGATATATATTTTCCAAAACTTCGCTACGTCATGGTACGTAATGTTCTAGTTCTACTTATTTATTTTTTAACACTGTTGCCGCCACGGGGTGGTAGTAAAGTCGCATGCAACTTGAAGATTCTTTCGAGTTAAAGTTTTCCAAGACTGATGTGTTTATGCTCGGGCTTTTCCCCTTTGTGTTACCCCAAAATCCCAGTAGTGGCAAATATATGAGGGTGGTGCATTAGACGTTGATCCCCGCAGGATTTGGGCCCTTTTCTGTCTTAAATGCGCATTGTACGCAGAACGAACGTAAGCCCTTTAGTGATTTAGGCCATGGATCGTGTGGTATTATGTGTATATATATTTTGTCGTGAATAAGTTATTCATGTGTTTCCGGTTTTGTCTGGAAGTTACATACAAATGCAAATGCAGGGGATGAAATAGTCATCTTTTTGGTTATACGATGAGGTAATAAATTAAGATTTGTTGCGCATTTGGAAATATAAACTGCTTTTAAATGTAGTTATGCTGAATAAGTTAGGTTTGTTTTATCTGGAACAGAATTTAAGGAGATATTTATTCTACCATAACGAATTTGTATATTTTATTGTTTAGCTTAGATGCCTCTTATAAATATATAAAAAGAATATAATCAATAATGTTAAGATGGTCTAAATTTATTTAAGTACGATAAGCCTTAAATTATATTTAAAAAAAAATTGAAATAAAGGAATATTTTGTAAACATTGATTATTACTAGCCCTGTGTTTTGCTAATACTAAATAGTTTATTTCCTTGAAAAAAAAAATGTTGGTTCCAGGAAAGTAAACCTAATGTTTGATACTTTTAAAATATATTACGTTTAGTTAATTTAAAAGTGGAAAAAGTAATAGAAAAAAAATCGAGTCAATTCCTACTTAGGTTAGTAAAGAAAAATTTTATTTTAGTTACTTTTTATTAAATAATTACAATTAATATAAATATGTATATACATATGACAAAATCACAACATTAAGTAACAAAATAGAAAGCGATTTTCCTTGAAATTTTCCATTTTTCTTTCTATATATCATGTTGGACTATTATTTTTGTTTGTTATTATTTATTCATTTTTAAAATTTAATTTTTCCAATAAAATAGTATAGTAAAAAGAAATCACATTCTCAAAAATTCGGCCATACCATCTGGGATTCGAACCCACGAACTTCGGATTAGAAATCCATTGTGCTACAAGAACACAACAAGCGATTTTCGTTTTGATAAATGGTGTTGGACTATTATTTTTGTTTGTTAACTATTTATTCATTAATTAAA